>JAJONR010006950.1:0-11134 GCA_029582245.1 Solanum etuberosum
AGCATTTCTGCACTCTGTTTTCACTAAGTCTGACACTCCATTCAGAAACTTGTTCATTTGAGCCCTGGAATCGGCAACCATGTGAGGAGCATACCTGGAGAGTTGGGTGAACTTGAGTCCGTACTCTTGGACTGTTATGTTACCTTGTGTCAAATTCATGAACTCCTGAGCTCTTGCCTCCCTCAACTCTCTTGGGAAGAACCTGTCTAGAAAATTCTAACTAAAGCATTCCCAAGTGATAGGAGCTGCATCTGTACCCCTGTTCTCTTTCCATTGAGTATACCAGATATGAGCTACATCCTTAAGCTGATAGGAAGCCAACTCTACCCTATCATTACCTATCATTTGCATCACTCCAAAGAGCTTCTTGACCTTATCTATGAAGTTTTGGGGATCCTCACCAATCTGCAATCCTAAGAACTAAGGCGGATTCTTCCTAACAAAATCACGAACTCTAGCTGTAGCTGACCCAATATTAGCATTTGCAGGAGCTGGAACCTGCTGGTTGTTCTGGTTAGTCACACTTTGAGCCAAAAGTTGGATAGCGTTCCAAAATTCTACATTCGAAACTTCCAGATCAGGGACTGGAGGACCTGTGTTTGCATTCCTTGCGTTAGCTCTACGAGGATGCATGATCTGAAATGCATAACGATGAGTTAGAGAGAGATCATACCAACGCACGATAAGAATATCAAGAAATTGAGGCTTTCCTAAAACACTTTGTAGCTTCCCCCTCGTTAGATGTGGTGCACTTCACACCCATGAAAAGGACTCTACTTAGTGTGGATTTTCAGACATCCTAGGACACTTAAACCTAATGCTCTGATACCAAGTTTGTCACACGCCGAGGCTACCCCTGGACGCGGACATGGGACCTAAGATCACGAGTGACCCCAAGCTAACCCTGCTGGCATAACATAAGCATACTAAAAGATTACTGAATCAATAAACACTGTGCAGAAGCTAATCATAAGATAAATCTTAAATGATGGGGAATACCTTTACTACATCTGAATATATATAAAAGCAGAGAGTTTAACTACAACTGAAAAGTCAAACTCAAATACTAAAGGTGATTCTATCTATGTCTGAAATAAAGCCTCTAACTGACTAGAAATACTGGGACATGCCCTTGCTAAATCTAGCAAAAACTGAAACTAAGACTAAAAGCAAAGGAACCATGTATGTTGTCCTCGGAGAATGAGGACTCACCACTAATACTGCTGAGCTGAAGATCGAGAACCGATCTATGCGTGATCTGGAAGTTGAGATCCTGAACCTACATCACGAGAAGATATAGCGCAGAGTATGTGTCAGTACTTGAAAGGTACTGAGCATGCAGGATAGAATAAAGCTGAACAATATACATAACTGAAGAAAGCATATAACTGAGAAATGATATAATCTGAACTGAATGTAAATACTGAGATATACTGAATACTGACCTAACTGAATTCAATGACCAAGTACATGATATGCTGAGTTTGAATACCGAACTGTAACTGATAACCTGGTCAATACAATAGAATCTGATTGTATTCTAGGAGCTATAAATAACCGACATAAAACCACATGAGCTAAATGTGGAGTCCGACGTATATGCCGCATCGAGAGGACCCAATATACTCTGCCAGAGGTATAAAGGTATAACTGGCGTGATCACTAAAATGATTCCCACAGAGGGGACTTACAACCTACGGGGCACGTAGTTCTTGGACTATGAGGGTACGCTGGAACCCTAGTCCACTCGGTATTAAGCTACTCCCAATTGATTATGAAATTAACACATTATGACTGAATTCTATAAAACATGGATAGCTCGATGTTCTGACATGCAAACTATGAGAATGCAACAATTATATGTGATCATATGACATTCGTAAACTGAAGCATGTATATAACTGAAATAGCTGGCCTAGCATATGTAATTCATGAACTAAAGAAACTACATAGCTAGGGTTCTGAATTTCATGCAAGAAATTGAGCAACAACATGATAATCTGATTTTGATCAATCTAACAACTAAAACCCAATAATTTCTAACATTCAAGAAACCCTAGGTCTAGATAATATCAAGGGAATTAAGATTCTGACTGAATTCTAGGGACCTAATGGGTGAAAGAAACCCACTAGTGAAATCCCACATACCTGGTGATGAATTCCATGAAGAAATCTTTCGATTTCAGGGCTGGAACTAAAGAAAACTTGCTACGTTCTTGGACTAGGGCTGTTCGACCTTTGTCCTATTTTTGCTCTGTGTTTGTTAACTTTTGGAGAATGAATTGACTAGGGAAGTTCTAATTAAGTTACTATGCTTAAACTAACCAAAACTACGTAGTTTAGGGGTTAAACGACGTAGTTTAGAGGTCCAACGCATAAGGGAAATACCAAAAGAATCCTGACTTAACTGCTGTCGGACCAACCGACGTACCAGACCGACGGACCGTTGCTGGACCTACGGTCCGTGCTGGTCGTCCGTCGACTGGCGTCTGGGGATTGGAACTGAAGGCCATGATCCACGGACCTAGACCACAGACTATGGTCTGACCTACGGTCCGTAGGTCCTGGTCGTGGGTCATGCTTTTTATCTGGAGTTCTGGGCTAGAAATCTGGGGTCCGACCTACGGCCCTGGACCACGGACCGTGGTCTGACCTGCATTTCGTATGTCCTGGCGTAGGTCTAGACTTCGAATAATTTTTCTGGGCTTTTCTGGGAGGGGCTCCAGGTGGTGAACCACGGGCCACCAGGACGGACCGTGGGTCACCTTACGGTCCGTAGGCGGTACCCGTAGGTGGTACCTGTAGCTTCTCAAATATGCAATCTGGTCTGTCTAGGATGCGGGGTGTTACATTATAGTTGGGATGTTTGCAAGATTCCAAGCTTTTCCTAAGAAATCATACTTGAAATATGCTAAGAGGATTTTGAGATATTTGAAGAAGATATGGGACCCGGTTCTATTCTATCCATCAGGAGACTCTTTTGATATGGTTGGATATGGTGATGCTAATTATGCAGGGTATCAAGTTGATAGAAAGAGAACCTCAGAAACAACTCATTTTCTTGGGTCATCTTTCATTTCCCCGGGAACTAAAAACCAAAATTTGGTTGCTCTTTCAACAGCTGAGGCAAAATAAGTAGCAGTTGTAGCTTGTTGTACTCAAGTCCTATGGATCAAACAACAACTTAAGGATTTTGGAATGGTCACTCAAACTATCCCTCTTATGTGTGACAACGCAAGTGCTCTCAATATGGCTAAGAACCCAGTCCATCACAAAAGAACTAAGCTTATTGATGTAAGGCATCACATTTTGAGGGATAATGTTTACAAGGGAAATATCAACATGCAATTCTGCAAGATTGAAGATCAAATTGCTGATATTTTCACTAAATCTTTGAGTGGGGACATGTTTGAGAAACACAGATTGAAGTTGGGGATGCTGAAACTTGACTGAGTGGATCCTGCTTGAAGCAATCAAACCCCTTATGACTATGCAAAGGGAGCAGGTATCCTTATTTTCAGTTATGTTTGCTTAAGTGAATTCAGTTCTATACCTCTTGTAGGTATACACACATAATGGAAGTGCTAAAGGAAAAATAAGTTCATGAAGATCTGGGCAATTACATTTAAACTATAGAGAGGGACCCGGTCCGTTCTCGAAGGTAACATTCTTAACACTACATTTCTAATTTTGCATGTGAAGCAATAAAATTGCCATATGTCAAACATCTTAGATTCTGACCATTGTCTCATCCTTTTGAATACCAAGCTCATTACATTTCTAGAGACCTGATGCACACTTTCACTTCCATTTACACCCCCTCCGTCTTAGTCCTTCCGAAAAATTCAAATTTTCTTCCAAAGTCAGAAAGTGTCGAAATGATCAATTTTTATTTTATTTTTTTAAAAAAATCTTCATAAAAAATGTATAAGACTTTTGTTCTTACTGTCGAAATGAAGGAGATCGTTGATGGAGTTGACCCAAAAATGATTGCCAATCATTTGGAATAAATCACTCCCCTAAACCCAAATTTGACTATCTCTCCAGTTGAAGGAAATGAATCTTCTACTCCTACTTTAACCATTCCTTTGGTTTAAGAACTCCCAACCCCAACCACTAAGCTTCTAGTTTCTCCTGGTGGTGAACCATCTTAAAAAATGGCCTCCCTTGTACTTTTCTGCACTCTAGATCTCAATGAGTCCCAGGACTCATCCCCTAAAGTATCCATACATACTGAGGCTAAGTTTGAGAAAGAGGTTTTTTCTACTGGTGAGTCTCAACCAGTCCGATGCTTCCTACCCTCTCTGAATAAAATTTTGATGGAGATCTGCCTGAAGGTAAAGGTGAAGAGTCAAATATTCTTGCTGCAGGTGATGAATGAGTGGTTAATTGTCTTACTGAAATGAGGGAAGATAACATAGCATCACTTTCGGGGGACGAACCCTAATTTTTGGCTAAGTCTAACTCTCCTCTCGTGGGTTCCCCACCAAAATTTAATCAAACAATATTGCTGGTTTGACTGCTATTGAGGGTGAGGAAAAAGAGAAGGAACACGACCAAGATGACCAACCATTAATAAAGCGAGTACAGAAAAGGCAAGGTTCAACCCCTGGAGTTCAAGCAATAAAGGGATCTGATTCTTCTAATGTTCCTGCGAAGAGTGATGATGATGAGGACAACCAACCTCTGCGTTGCAAAGTTCAAAAGAAAATTGTTGTAGACTCTAAAAGAATAGAGAAGGTGACTGAGGATCAAAGGATAAAACCAAGGCCCTTTCGTACACGGTGAACTTCTCAGAAACGGATGGGAGATGCAATAAAATTGAGCAAAACCAAAACTGAGGAGAATCAGAGAAGAAGGAAAAACTATGTTGTGAATGAGGACCAGGTTGCTGATGTAGAGCTGGTTGATGATTCTAAAGATAAGGAAGATAGTGAAACAGTGTCTACAGACGTTGTTGCTGCAGTTGAGAGAAGGATAATGGAAAAACTGAGTAAAAAGACCTCCAACAAAGCATGGACAATGAAAATAATACTTTTAAGAAGTTTCCTGCTACTAAAAGGCAAAAAGAAATAGAGAAGAATCCTCTCCTGAGACAGTTGATGCTTCAGATCCTGTGTTTGACAAGGGACCTGGTTCAGTAGGGATGAATAGGAAGGTTGATAAGTTGTTTTTGCAGGAAGAGAGGGTTGAGATCCTGAGATCTCAGAAAGTGTTAAGTGGAAGAGTGTTCGATATGGAAATAAATACCAAACCAGGGATGGAAAGTCTGGTTGATGCAGTGGAAATTCAAAGTTGAACACACTTTTTAACTGACCATGTACCAATTGTGCACAATTATGAAGTGAGGGAATTCTACTACATGATGAAGCTAAATGAGGATGGGAGTTTGAATGCTCAGATAGGGGATATATAATTCCATGTCAGTGACAAAATTTTGGGAGAAATTATATGAGTGCCTCTTGAGGGGATAAACATAGTCGTTGGCAAGTCACCATCGAAGGACTTTGTAGTGCAGATCAACAAACGTCCAAATCAAAATTGTGGTAGTATCCCGAAGAAGTACTTTAAAGATGAGTATCAACTATTTTTTGAATTTGTTAACAAAGAGCTAGTGCTCCGATCTAAAAAGAGAACAATCGACTCTGCTGCGTAGCTGTTCCTCATTGAGGCCTTGCATATATTGGAGATGATCAAACTACCCGAAATCATGCTTGAGCATATGCATAAGATAATGTCTGTGAAGGATGAAAAACATGGTTTGGGGTATGGGTACTTGCTGACTTGGGTGTTTAGGTATTTAGGAATCCCTCTTGGACATGGAGTAAAAGGAATAGTAAAGCAAACTATCTCTATGGAAACTCTCATTCAATGTGAATGCATTTAAGAAAAGGCTGGAAAAAAGAGCAAGGTATCTAAACTGCTGAGAGAATAGGATTAACTAACGAGGAAGCAAAGAATGCTCATTTAAAGATTTAGCTGCAGGTGGCAATATATCAGAGGGACCTGGTGCAGCAGAACTAGCTTGTTTGAAAGTTGAGAACAAAGCCTTAGTATAAAAGAATGTTGAACTTCAGGAAAGGCTTCTCATGCACCATGAGGAAGCAGATGCTTGCTTATCCCTTGTCCTCAAATCCCTCACCTCCAAGCCTCCCTCATCCTAATCTACTTTTCTAGCTTCATGTCCTTGTATTTTTTTGCTTAGTGGGTAATGTGTTGTCATGTGAAATGAGATATGCACTGGTTTGAATGCTCTGGTTATGTTTGTAATGAAATATGACCATGTATCCATTAACTTGTCTCATTACTTTGTGCATTTTCTCTTATGCTTAGTGTTGCCCAAGTGACCATGAATTTGTTTGAACTGCATTACTGTTAACTTGGTTTAGTGCTTTAACTCTTTGTATGATGTCAAAAGGGGGAAAATTATCAATGTAGGTATTGGAGATCATATGTGATTCACTGAAAATCAACAGGGGACTTGGTTGTTTGGTGATAAGGAGAACAGGTGAAAGGGGGAACAAGGTGATAGGGGGAAGAAAGTTGAAAATAAGTTTGTCATCATCAAAAAGGGGGAAAATGTTATTTGAGATGATTTTAAAGTTATTATGATTTAACAAACTTTGGGATCTAATGAGGGAATAGATCATAGGAGAGACTGAGTGTTCTGTACATGAAAACGACAACTGTCAAAAGCCTCCAACTGCAACTTTGCAGCACCTGCTGTTATTATTGCGCGTCCTCTGTAGTGCAAGACTTCCAGCTAATGGTATTGTCTCATGGTTTGTGTCCGGTCCATAATGTCCATTCGTCATTGAAACAAATCAAGTTTTTACAAATCAGAATTTTGAAAGCAAAAGCCATTTTTCTCTCAAAGAAATATTAATCGAGGAACAACAAGGGACCTGATAGAGTTATCATTGTTCTTAACTGATAGGGTTTATATTTCAATGCTCGTTCTTGTAAGATCGATCCCTAAGCTATAAAAGAAATAGATCAGTGTCAAGTTCTTGATTATGATTCCGAACTTAACTAGAGTTAGCTATGTTAGGATAGTGAAGTCTATATCAGCTAGAGGTAGTTGATGTAGTGGGCAACAGAGGCATTGCTTAGTCTCGTTGGGTAACATAGTTGTTACTGTAAAGGGGAAGGAATCAATAGGTTAATTCCTAGATTACTAGCGTGTAATCTGAATCTTTACTCCGTTTTGAGTGAAATAAAGTTGAGTTGAAAATTCTATGAAGACAGATCGTGGTTTTCTCCTCCCTTGAGCAAGGGGATTTCCACGTAAAAAAATCTCGTTTGTTTTACTTTGAAATATTTATTTTCCACATTTTTATTATGTCAAGGGACCTGGTCCATTGACTGTTAGTGGACGCATACGTTCTAACAATATATGTATTATGTACATGCATATTTATATTTCACTTATCTCATAGGTATAATATATTAATGTGCTCTTTAACTATGCTTCAGTTAACACATACTTTAGCTTTGCCGATGTTACGAGGGAGAGGGAATAGTACGTAGAAAGTGACATAAATTTGATCTTCATATAATGTGTAATTTTTCGTCAACTACACGGTTTCCACCTAACTAATTGTTATACTTTTAATTTACTAGCCCAAACTTAAACGCGCTATTTTTTTAATTCATATTTTATATATGTACAGCCTATTGGTGATTATCATAATGACTTGAACTTAATTTTTAATGAATTCTTGTAGAGCTTGGAAGGTGCTCTCTTACAAGTTATTATTTATTATTGTTAATCTCTAGTTGCTTATCTTTTTCTCGATGAATATAATTGAAGGGACTAATTAGTGATATTGTGGTCCACCATGCTTCGTAGTTGGCCGTTGTTAGTCGAACCTAATTAATTAAACTTTATCGTAGTGTGTCATGAGTATTATTATTGTAGATGATGTAAAGCAATATATTTTATTATATTATATCTAACTTATACCTTGTTCAATGAACTTAATTATCAAGTGCTTATATGTGAAAAGCATACTTCACCTACACTAACATATTACATAATCAATTACTAATTGAGAATTCATGTCCCAAAAGATCAATATAAAGCGCCATAATTTAGAGCCTGTTTGGATTGAATTAAAAGTTGATCAAATCTACTTTAAGTTATTTTTAACTTTTGAAAGTGTTTAGCAAAATTTAAAAATAACTTAAAATAATTTCAAAATGACTTAATATAAGTTAAAAGTAGGACTCTCCCTATTTTTTTTTGACTTAAAAGTCATTTAAATTGACTTAAAAAAATTACTTTTCAAAACTACTTTTTTAATTTTTAATTCAATTCATACGGACTTTTAATCTAAAGCTTTTATATGTTTCTAGGTAAAAGAACAAATTTATTTACACTTAGCTCAAGATTTTGCTTTAAACAAGGAGATTTGATGATTATAATTTGCAATAGGCCTAGATTTCGTATTACCAATTCCCATAATTTTGGATAGATTTGCATAAGCTAGACTCAATATCGAGAGGAATCATAGTACTCCCTCCGTTCCTTTTTATATGTCATATTCTTACTTTGCACTTACATTAAGAAATTATGTAACTTTACCCTTCTACCGTTATTTAATTTTTTTCGAACTCAAGTTTTCAATCAATAAATATGAATTAATTTATTTTGATTAATTAATTTAACCAATGAACATGAATCATTTACTTAGCTTTTCTAAGCTGGTCAAATATATATTTTCAAAGCTAATAACTCACAAGGGTAAAAAAGGAACAATATGCTAATTTATGCATTAATTTTATGAAATGACAAATATTATAAACCAACTATTTATAGAAAGAGATGCCATATAAAAAGGAACGGAAGGAGTATATTACTTAATCGCTTCAAGAAGACGTAAACGTCCTCCATATTTTATATCTTGTTCATTCAAATTAATTATGCAAAGTGCAAATTTTTTAGTTGATTTTATTTTAGTATTTTATTATTAACAATAAAGAGGGGAAAAAATGAGCACAAGTTACAAGTAGATGGAGAAATCATTTTTGATATCCCAAAGAAGTCGATTGGTGTTTGAATTCATGAATATAGAAAGCTATCCACAATATATATTTGCATGCAATTAGGACAATTTTGTATATTATGCATTGAAAGGACCGTTGGAAACATGTGGTAGCACATTTAATAGTTGGGAGGTGGAATAATTAAATCTTCATGATTGATACGTGGACAACTTTAGGGATTCTTAGATCTCTTTATGTAGGGTAATACTAACATTTTTATATTACTATATTATATATGAAAAGATTTCCTTATGTGCACTATCAAAGGATGCAACAAACTCTAATTACTACTCGTTCTGTCTTATATTAGATGGACATCTTACTAAACGTATTTATTTTATATTACTTGTTTATTTATTAAATCAGGATAAAATTAATTTGTTTTTCCTATTTTACTCCTATAATTAATATGATCTTTAAAAATTTAAACAAATTTGAAGATTGAAGAATTTTTTTTTATTTAAAAATATTAATTAATATAAAAAGGTCCAAAATAATAAAATTAATTAATCTATTAATGATTCCTTAATTACCGCGTAAAATATATACAACTGGACATTGAGACTTTGGCAAACACAGAAAATCGTAATCCACGTGTGAAGATACTATCATTGCTCTAACACCTGATCTTGCAAAAATAATACCATCAGTCTTAAAGAACCAACATCCATAGTGCTCTAAAGATATAACTTGGATATCACTACACTCAACTTAATAATTATTTTATTCTTAATTATTTAAAATATAATTATTAAGTCTATTTAATTTTACATCTAAATTTTAATTATTAAGTGTGTTCATTACCCAAAAGTTATTATTCTTTGTTTTGTAACTCAAATGATTTAAATCATCTTTCATACAAATGATCTCTTAAACATACTTTTGAGCAATATTTGTCCATTATTTTTTCTAAAGAAATTTTTATTTTCATATATTTAATAACCTTTACCTACTAAATTCAACAGAAAATGGAAAAAAAAAATAGAACCTATATTTTTTAAATTTAAATATATTCATCACTAAGAGGGAGAAGTATATGTTGAATGATGCTAACTTAGTAGTTACGGCGGTAAAACCAACAACCTTTGAGGACTTCTATGTAAAATTAGAGGACAAAGGTGAGGGTAAGAGGTTATACAGGCTAGCCAAGGCTAGAGAGAGAGAAGGACTAAAACTTTGATCCAAGTGAAATGTATCAAAGATGAGGACCAGAAAAAACTGGTGGAGTAGGTGCTTATTAGAAGGAGATGACAAGCATACTTCTATAAACTCTTGAACGAAGAGATGGACAAAGACATCGTGCTAGAAAATTTGGAGCACTTATAGAGGTGTCACAATTATGGTTGTTTTCGGCGTATAAAGATTGAGGAGGTTAAGTGCGCTATTCGTAGGATGCGTAGGGGTAGAGCGAATGAGCGAGATGAGATTTCGATGGATTTTTGAAAAAGCACAAAAACACTAGGTATGGAGTTGATAACATAATTGCTTAATGCCATTTTAAAGATGCTAAGATGCTCAAACCATAGAGATGGAGTACTATGATTTCATTGTACAAAAATAATGGTGACATTGATCAGAATTGCAATAATTACAGAGGTATCAAGTTTCTAAGATACACTGTGAAGGTTTAGGAGAGAGTGATATAGTTGAGCTTGAGCAGTATTATGACTATTTCTGAGAACCAATTTGGATCTATGCTAGGACGCTCAACTACAAAAGACATTCATCTCGTAAGGAGACTGGTATAGGAGTATAGGGAGAGGATAAGAAATTGTATATGGTGTCCATGGACCTAAAAAAACTTATGACAAAGTTTCTAGGGAGGTTATATAGAGGTGATTGGATAATAATGTCACGACCCGAGCCTACACCCTGGACGTGGCCGGCACTCGAGAACCATTGCTGGTCCCCAAGCGAACCCTTATCCTGGATAACTACAAGCGGAAGACTAACTCAAGCATACAAAAACTTAAAAACTGAATAAAAAGAATATATTCAACTCGCCATAAAATAGGCAACTTAAGTCTTTAAAACATTTAACAATATAAATGAACAGACTTCTGAAACTCTACTGTCTATCTATGAA
>JAJONR010006951.1:0-34360 GCA_029582245.1 Solanum etuberosum
AGTTGAGCCAGGTAAGTTCTTCAGTTCCTTTCAAGCTTATGTCTTGTTTTAGAATTTCCCTCGCATACTCATACATTCAATGTACTGATGCCATTTGGCCTGCATCTTCTTATGATGCAGACACAGGTAACCAGGATCAGCATCCAGCGCATCGTTGATTCTAGTTGAGCTCCAGACTTGTTGGTGAGCCTCCTTACTTCCGGAGGATCCCTTTTATTGCTTTTAGTAGTTTTAGTTTTATTAGGATGTCGTGGGTCTTGTCCCGATATCCAGCTCAGTTGTTTAGAGGCTTCATAGACAGTCAAATGTTAGTTCTTGAGTTTTCTATTTCCTTTTTTAATGGTTGAGACTTGAGTTTCCATTTTGGCTATGTTTAATATTTCTTAAAGACATTTGCATGAGTTATCCTTTGAGACTATTTCTTGTGTTTAAGACTTCGGCTGAGTAAGTAAGCCAGGCCAAGGGTACGCTTGGGGCCAACAATGGTTCTCGAGTGCCAGCCACGTCTGGGGTATAGGCTCGGGGTGTGACAGAAAGGCTATAGGATGTTTAGAAAACTCCACTGCTTTAATTATTCTAAAGTCGTGCGATAGAGTTTAACTCTATAATGTCTCTGTCCTAATCCTTATCCGATGCTCTACAGGATATGGCCACTCAAAGGGCATATGCTAGAAGGAACGCGAGAGAGAATATGGAACAAGATGCTCCCCTTCAAGCTCTTCAAGTTCTAGTCGACCCTTTGGTCGAGCAAGTGACTAATGCAGAGTTTAGGGGTGCTTTTCAAGTATTGGCCCAAGCTATGACGGTTCAAGCCAATAGGGAGGTTACGGTCCTCGTGAACCCAAATGTGGCTACGGTAGAAACTAGAGTGAGAGACTTCACTAGAATGAATCCTCCAGAGTTTCTTGGGTCTAAGGTTGGGGAAGATCCTCAAGAGTTCATTGATGAATTATATAAGGTGTTGATGATCATGGGAGTGACACCGGTGGGAAAGGAGGTCGCTTACCAACTTAAGGGTGTTTATGAAGTATGGTTCAACAAATGGAAGGAAGAGAGGGCAGTTGATACGGGTCCTCTCGATTGGGAAAAGTTTAAGGTTGCTTTTCTCGATAGGTTCTTTTCCCTTGAGATGAGGGAGGCAAAAGTGCTTTAATTCATCAGCCTTCATCAAGAAAGCATGAGTGTGAAAGAATATGCTTTGAAATTCACACAATTGTCTAGATATGCTCCTACCATAGTTGTCGATCCTAGGGAAAGAATGAGTAAGTTTGTTTCGGGTGTCCGAGATGGTGGTTAAGGAATGTCGTACCGCTATTCTTATCAATGATATGGACATTTATCATCTCATGGTTCATGCTCAACAAATTGAAGAGGAGAAACTTAAGGAAAGATCTAGGGAGGCAAAGAGGGCTAAAACCGGTGATGGTAACTTCTCAAACTCAAGGTATGATGGACATAGTCGTTCAAAGTTTCAACAAAGGTTTTTGGGTCAAGGTTCCTCCAATGCTTCTCCTAAGTTCAATAAAGATAGGGTGTCTAACCATAAGCCTCAAGAAGGGAGTGGTGGTGGATCTTCATTGCCTACTTGTGCTAAGTGTGGAAAGAAGCATGACGGTAGGTGTCTAGCGGGTTCCAATGCCTCTTTTTGTTGTGGTAAGATGGAGCACAAGATAAGAGATTATCCCCCACTTGCTAAAGATGATGGGGTAATCATCGAAGGGCTCAACCTAATCCTTCATCCAGTTCTAGTAGGAGTCAAAAGCAAAACAGATTCTATGCACTTCAGACTCATCATGAGAAAGAGGGTTCTCCCGATGTGGTTACCAATATGTTAAAAGTCTTCCAACTTGGTGTTTATGCTTTACCTGACCCCGGTGCTACCTTTTCTTTTGTGATGCCATATGTATCTATGAGGTTTGATATTTTTCCTGATGTGTTGTTAGAACCGTTTTCTATCTCTACTCCTGTTGGTAATTCTATTGTGTCTAAGATGGTCTATAGAAAGTGTCCCGTCTCCTTGTCCCATAGAGTCACTCATGTTGATCTTGTAAACCTTGATATGCTAGATTTTGATGTTATCCTTGGTATTGATTGGTTGAATTCATGTTATGCTCCTATTGATTTTAGAACCTGTGTAGTCAAGTTTCAGTTTCTAAATGAACTCATTCTAGAGTTGAAAGGGGGAAATTCGATGCCTAAGGGTCAGTTTGTCTCTCGTCTTAAAGCTAGAAAGATGACCTCTAAGGGTTGCATATACCATCTTGTGTGGGTTAGGGATATGAATTCCGAAACCCCTACTCTTGAGTCGGTCCCCATTGTTAATGAGTTTCCAGAAGTGTTTCCCGATGACTTACTCGGTGTTCCTTCCAAAAGGGAAATAGACTTTGATATTGACCTTCTCCCAGATACGCAACCTATCTCAATTCCTCCTTACCGAATGGGTCTGGCAGAACTTAAGGAATTAGAAAGATTTGTTGGATAAGGGTTTCATCCGTCTAAGTATCTCTCCATGGAGTGCTCCAGTTTTGTTTGTTAGAAAGAAAGATGGTTCACTCCGAATGTGTATTGATTACCGGCATTGAACAAGGTTACCATTAAGAGCAAATATCCTCTCCCAAGGATAGATGATTTGTTTCACCAACTACAAGGAGCAAGTTACTTCTCTAAGATTGACCTTCGGTCGGGTTATCACCAATTGAGGGTGAAGGAAGATGACAATCTGAAGATGGCTTTTCAAACTCGGTATGGCCATGATGAGTTTTTGGTAATGTCATTTGATTTGACTAATGCTCTGGTCGAATTTATAGATTTGATGAATAGGTTGTTTACATAATACCTTGATATGTTCTTGATTGTGTTCATCAATGATATATTGATCTACTCAAGGAGTGAAGACGAGCATACCAATCATTTTTAAGGATTGTGTTGCAAGTCCTCAAGGACCAACAATTTTTTGCAAATTTTAGTAAATGTGAGTTTTTGTTAAGGTCCATGGCTTTCTTTGGTCATATTGTTTCCGGTAAGGGTATTAAGGTAGATCCTAAGAAGACAGATGCGGTCAAGAGCTGGCCTAGACCTCTATCCGCTTCAGATATTAGAAGTTTCTTTGATTTAGCCGGTTACTATAGGAGGTTTGTCGAAGGGTTTTCTTTGATTGGTTGTCTATTGATGACATTGACTCAAAAGAAAGTTAAGCTCATATGGTCTGAAGCATGTGTAAAGAGTTTTCAAGAATTGAAAGACAGACTTACTTCTGCTCTGGTGTTGACTTTATCGAAAGGGACAGATGGTTTTGTTGTTTATTGTGATGCCTCAAGAATTGGGATAGGATGTGTCCTTATGAAAAATTGGAAAGTTATTGCCTATGCTTCAAGGCAACTTAAGATTCATGAGAAGAATTATCCTACCCACGATCTTGAACTAGTTGCGGGTTTATTTGCTCTTAAGATTTAGAGACACTATTTGTATGGTGTTTATGTAGATGTTTTTACCGACCACAAGAGCTTGCAATATGTGTTTGAGTAGAAGGATCTAAATCTTCACCAAAAGAGGTGGCTTGAGTTACTAACGGATTATGACATGCTATCACCCCGGTAAAGTAAATGTGGTCGAAGATGCTCTTAGCCGGTTATCTATGGGTATTGTTGCTCATATTGAGGACGATAGAAAAGAGTTGGTTCGAGAGGTTCATAGATTAACCTGATTTGGTGTTCATTTAGTTGACTCTACCAAAGGTGGTGTTATTGTTCATAATGGTTCAGAATCATCTTTTTGGCAGATGTGAAAGCTAAGCAAAGTCCTGATTACCCTTTCATTGAATTGAAGGAAGTGGTGCTTAAAAATCCGTAGAGGCTTTCTCCCAAGGGGGAGATGGGGTACTTAGATATCAAGGTCGTTTGTGTGTTCCCGATGTAGATGAATTGAGAGATCCGATCTTGTCAGAAGCCCATATTTCTTGATATTTCATTCACCTAGGAGCCACTAAGATGTACTGTGACTTGCGGGAGGTCTATTGGTGGAATGGGATGAAAAAGGATATTGCGGAATTTTTGACTAAGTGTCCTAAATGTCAACAGGTGAAAGTTGAGATTATCCCAAGACATTAGCATTCCTACTTGAAAGTGGGAAGATTTTAATATGTCTTTATTGTTAGTTTACCACGCACCCGGCGACAACATGACTCGATTTGGGTTATAGTAGATCGGATGATGAAATTGGCTCATTTCACTCCCGTCAAGATTTCTTATTTGGCGGAGGACTATGCTAAGTTGTACTTGAGAGAAATGGTGAGGTTGCATGGAGTGTCCTTGTCCAATATTTCCGATCGTGGTACCCAATTCACTTCTCAGTTTTGGAAATCTTTCCAAAAGGATCTTGGTAGTCGTGTTAAGCTTAATACAGCCTTTCATCCATGAAAAAATGGGTAAGTAGAGCGTACTATCCAAACTTTGGAAGATATGTTGAGAGCATGTGTAATTGACTTCAAGGGTAATAGGGATGATCACTTGCCTTTGATTGAGTTTGCCTATAAGAATAACTATCATTCAAGTATTGGTATGGCTATATTTGAGACTTTATATGGTAGGATGTGTAGATCTCCTATAGGTTGGTTTGAAGTGGGTGAGGTTGCTCTTATAGGTCCCGAATTGGTACATGAGGCTATGGAGAAAGTTTGGCTTATTAGAGAAAGATTGAAAATGGCTCAAAGTCGACAAAAGTCCTATGCCGATGTTAGAAGAAGAGATCTTGAGTTTGAAGTAAATGATTGGGTCTACTTAAAAATTTTACCCATGAAGGGTGTGATGAGATTTGGGAAGAAAGCGAAGCTTAGTCCTCGCTATGTGGGCCCATATCAAATTTTGAACCGAATTGTCAAAGTTGCTTATGAACTTGATCTGGCTAATGACTTGGCCTCGGTGCATCAAGTTTTTTGTCTCCTTGTTGAAGAAGTTTGTTGGAGATCCAACATTTATAGTTCCCTTAGAAGGTTTGGAAGTTAAGGAGAATCTCTCTATGAGGAAGTTCCGGTTGAGATCTTAGACCGGCAAGTTTGAAAGTTGAGAAATAAAGAGGTTGCTTCAGTGAAAGTTCTTTGGAGGAATCAGTTAGTTGAGGGTGGTACTTGGGAGGCCGAGGCCGATATTATATCCCGTTATCCTCATCTCTTTCCTTATATCCCTACCCTAGGTTGAGGTATCTAGCCTCTCATGGTTTACTCGTTTGGTTTCATGTGTCTTACATATTCCCATGATTTCGTCATTTATGCATGTTCATGAACAAGCTTGATTTTGAGAAAAAGGAGTAAATTGATTGATTTCTTCATGTTTATGTGTATTTGAGTATGAGTTGCATATAGACTTCACGATATGATGTTTTGAACATTCTAAAGCTTGGAATTGATGTTTCCTCCTCGGTTATGTGCATTTTGGTGATTTCATGCATGTTGGGCTATTAGGTTTGAGTTCCTATATTCTTTATGATAGCCTGAATCTCATTCGAGGATGAATGTTCCCAAGGGGGAGATATTGTTACACCTCGGATTCGAGAAAAGCCTAGAAAATAAGTCAAGTGGGGAACTCACAAACCAGATATGGACCATGGAATAGATAAACGCTCAACTACACCTCATCCAATACTAGGTGTAGGCGATCATAATCTAGTATAAAACCCAACAAAGAGTTGGGGTCGAACCCACAAGGAGCGGTACAAGTTTGAATTTAGTTACGAAGTTATAAATGTGGTCTAATCGGTTGTAGGAATAGAAATTGTTGAAATCATCTAGATAAATCAAAGAGGTTGACACGAATGTCAGATGGGGTATTTGGTTTGTCAATTAACAACTCTAACAATTATGAAAAGAGGGTAAACAATAAGTAGAGAGGAATTCTTGGGGATGTGATCGATTATAAGCTAATTTCGCTATATAGGTAATTGAAGTGTACCAACAATTGCTAAACCTCAGTGGGTAGGCTTGACTATAGTTGCAATAGTTTACTCTCGAAAAACTATTACGAATCAAGCGAGTTCTCTCGAACCTCGACAAGCATAACACTATAAGCAGCCCAAAACCTCAATTTATCTACTCACTTGAGCTAGATATGTAGAAGTGAGTCAAGATTCACTCTCTCGAGCTGAACCCACAACAACCCCATTACTACAAACGTCAATCAACAACCTTGGTTCTAAAACCTCTTTTTCAAGAAAGCCCAAAACACTAAAATAGAATTGTATTTGCAACTACAATTCATAGATTAATACGCAACTATCAATTAAGCCCACTTCATATCAACATTTAAATCAGTAAACAACAATACCCATAAGCTAATTAAAGTAAATAATCACATGATCACACCCCAAGAATTGGAGTTTTAGCCACACATTAGAAAAAGGAAGAAATCAATACCAATTACGTTCTTCATAATCTGGTATTGCAATCCAAGTCTTTACAATGATCCAAAATATTTGATATCGAAAACCCAATTGAAAACTCCTCAAAAGAAAGTCTCAAATGAAAACATAAAGTTCTACAATGGAGAAATTACTCAGGAAGAATTGGATTCCAGACTGGATAAGACTCAACTCCAGGACTTGATAATTTTTCGGCCTTTTGAAATTCAATTTATAGTTTCCCATATTTTGTCTTTCAAGATTATTAAGCGAAGTAAGTAGAGTGTCGCCGACCAAGTTGGTGACACGCCCATTGCTCCATTTCATCGCCGGTTTGCCTTGGCTTTTTATCCTCAGGGTTCTGTGACTTTAGGCGATCAGGGTCAAGGTCGCCGATCCGCCGACTGTCCATTTCCATTGCCAAGTTGGTTCTTCCCCAGGGCTGGCATGCTGGAACTTTTGGTGAGCTAAAGAGCCACTCGGCGGATCGCCGAGTGGTCTTGGCGATCACAAGGATTGCCTTTCTTCAACTTCTTCAGCTTTCTTTGCTCCTTTATGCCCGGTACTGTCCTTGCCTTGCTTCTTAGCCTTCATTGCTGCAAATGAACACTTTAACATCAATTTAGAGCATAAATTAGGCATTGAGGATGATAAAACTATGAAAACAAAGCCCTAAATGAGTCGAAATCTCAGACTCATCAACACCCTTAACTTAAACTTTTGCTTGTCCTCAAGTAAAACTCAAGATCAATCAGTTCGACATGGATGTCTACAAATAGTGCTACTCAAGACTCAACACAAATGCACAAAAGAGGTTCAAATTTTGCATGCAATGTTCAATTGTGCACTTTAAGTTTCAAATTGTGACTGACCATTATCAAATAGACTCAAGCTCACAATGCTTGCTTCAAATGCAAGTTCAAGCTCAACAAAAGCATTCAAATGCCCTCACATCAAGGATGATTTCATGCTCACACAAAATTCATCAATAATTTAAGATTTTAGAATCAAATACAACTCTCGCACTCCTAAAGATGAACACATGCATGACTCTACCCATAGGCTTGCCTTTATTTTCCAATCAACATTATTTTCAGCTCACACAAGATCACAAAGGTCTTTCAAGGCTTGTAACGGAGCTGAGTGCAAGGGTATGATCATTTTGGTCTAGTGACTTCTACCCTCATGAAGTATGGCATGCAAATCACTTTTTCTCCTTCTCTTTCACATTCTATGATGTTCACAATCCACCATATTATTCATTTAAGCATGACTCATTGGATACCCCATTTCTTTTTCTCCTTCCACAACTTTATTTCACAAACACTTCTCTTTTTCAAAAAATTTCATTTTCACCCTTTTCTTTTCTTTTTCTTTGTTTTTACATGGAGGGGTTCCATCTTTTTCAACATGATCCTTCAAGGGCGGATTTTTCACAGTCCTTGATTTTCCTTCTTTCTCACCACACCGCCAACTTAGGCTTTTGTCCTAAGTTGGCTATTCAAACAAACCAATACTTCATGAAGGTTGTAGGTGATAGGACAAAGAGGTCAAAGTTGTTCAAGTTTCTTCCAAAGAAAAATATAGGCTCAAAAGGTGCCAAGCTAGGTTCACACTCTCACAAGGTAGATACAAAGAGGTATACTATCAAATTAGTTCACTCTTCACAAATTTTACCTAAGATCATTTTAATCGCTCGCTTCAATCAATCAATTGGACTAATGGGGCAAGTTCTAGGCTTCATCAAACACACATTCAAGACAACCTCTCCACAAATAGCATTCAACACAATCATCAAACAAGACTCTACAATTTTCAGCTAGCGTGCAATGATCATCACAAGAGATCAACTCAACAACCGGCTAGTCACAACGAGATGCTGGGAGTTCACATATGACCTATGTAACTCAATTTGGCTCATCGTAGCCGTACACTTATATTGTTCAATTGAGAGCACTATTCAATTCATAGGTATTGACTGCGACCGACACTGAAATTTGCAAGAGAACAGCCACATTCACACACATCAAGAGGTGGCAAATTTTAAAATTAGTTCAAAAAGCATTTGCAATTCAAAACAAAGGACACACCATAGATCAAATCCATATATATATATAAAACACAAAATGCGATACAACATTCACAAAACAATAACGACAAACATCCATAAAAGAAGCCCAAAAGAGGTAGGTATATAAATACCTCACCCCGCCAAACTAATCTAGCATATGTCCTCAAATGCTAAGAAAGAATAAAATAGTTTAAAAAGTAACATAAATGGAGTAAAGAGAATCATCCCACCAGGCTAAGCCTATGGTGAAGTCTGCATGTCTGTAACTCCATCTGTCGGGGCATCAGTGCCCGGCTCAACAACATCCTTGGCTCCACTAGAGCCCACCATCGACGTCTCTTTGAGGGATGCCTGCATAGCAGTCTCAACCACGGCACCCTACAGATCTGCTAGATCATCATACACGGCATTGTCTCTAACACCGTGCTCCTCATCATCAATCTCTGCCTCAGACTCAACATATGCATCATCAGCCTAGCAACATCTCCGGTCGTAGTAGCCGGAGAAACCTTAGAACTGACTGAAATATCAGTGCTCGGGATCTCAAGAATCTCCACCATACCAAACATCAATGATAAGTTTGTGGACTTCAGCTCATCCACATCTCTCCTCAACCCAGCAACATCGTCCTTTAAGGCCATCACAGTAGCAGAATCACCCCAACCCTGCTCACACGCCTCTACCCACACAACAAGGGCATCTAGCGCAAGTCGGTGGCCATCAATCAGCTCTCGATGCTCTCTCATCTCAGCCCTAATTGGGCCCAAGGTGGCAGCAATCGCCCTCTCTATCATCCCAGGAACAGCGGCCTCAACTCGGGAGGCATGAACATCAGCAGATTGGGCCAGGTGGCCCATCTTGTATAGCATGCCTTGGGTGATAGAGGGTCGGGAGGCAGTAGCAGCAGCAACATCAAAGGGAAGGGGTGTAGCAGATGAACTAAGAGGTGTAGAAGTGGAAGGGCCAGATGTACCTGTAGGTTCACTAGCCTGATGAGGAAGTATCACCTCGGTCGGCAGCATATCAACATCAATTACCGGGGATGTATCCACCGGTGCAGCCCTCTTTCTATCAGCCTCATCCCGCATGTACTCAACCTCTATCCGTCGGATGTTAGTAGAGAAAATGGGTGTCACTTCCACATCCGTCTTCTCAATCATGGGGACACGTGCCCACCTACACAGCTCCGTGATCAGCACGGAGCTGTGTTCAACCTTTGTCGATCCAGAATAGAACCTAGACACGCAGCCTTCGGATATCGGAGGATCGACTCATTCTGTGAAGGCATGATGGTGCTGCTAATAAACCCGAACTAGTACCGAGTGGCCACATTCAGGTCCTTCTTCTTAATAGGCACACCGGCCTCAATCCACCTCGGTGTCATATCGGAAATGAGGGGTGCCAACAACCCCCTTTAGATCATCTAGGGTCTTCTTCTTGATGAGGGAAATATAGTCGTGCATGAAGTCCCGTGAACACCCGAGTACTGCATTTATATCTAAACTACTACACTTCACCTTCTTCCCCCGAATAACTACAAAGTCCACCGACTTGAAGGCACTTTATTTCTTCTTTCCCTTTGACACCACCTCCCCGTATGCCGCATAAAACTCCCAAACCCAAGTAGGGATGTAAGGGCCTCGGGGTTTAGTAAAAGTCTCAAATCTATGGAACTTCAAGGTGTTCCACACCTCAGGATACCTGTCTACCACACTATTGGTAGACAGCCGCTTCTCTTCTAGAATGGCCCTCGAACCCTCGGCCTTTAGTCTATTGAGTGACCGGGGTGGAGGACCCTGAACTGGTGGAACTTGTACCACTGTTTGAGCTGGAGCTAGAGCTGGAGCTGGAGGAGGAATATGAGGCATCGGGATCCTAGACGGATCATTCATTACCTTGGAGCATAGCTCCGCCCTCCTAGCCTTTAGGAGTTGGTCATCTTCCGGCTCAGAGATGGATGTCGGAGAACTGTCCTCAGACTGACCCTCACTGCTGGAGGGAGTGAGATATGTGGAGTAAATACCCTTACTATCGGAGCTCACCTCCGCAGGTGTCAACTCAACGGGCTCCTTGCCCTTGCCTTTTCCCCCTTTTGGAGGAATTTTGGCAACCGGGGCCCGGGAGGCTGAAACCTCCTCATTGATAACTATTCCTCTTGCCTGCTTTTGGGGCGGTTGATTCCTTCCTGCCACTTTGGGTGTGTCCATTTCTGCAACATAAAACAACACACGTTAGATGCAATTCGAAAAAGAATTCAATATTTGAAAACTGCACAGAAAAACTCACCGAACTGTTCGGCGAGTCGCCGAACCACTTTGGTAATCCAAGTCGGGCTCACCGAAAGTTCCAGAGTAAAATCACTCAAAATAAGTACAGGTCGGTGATGTTCGGGGCCTGTCGACGGATGGCGACACCATTCGGAAAACTACAAGTGGTTCGCTGAATGGTACTGAACAAATTCAGAAATTAGGGGCGCAGAAAGGCGATTAGAAGGGACTTTCGGCGAGTCGCCGAGTTAACACGGCGAGCTCAGGCATATTGCCGAAAGTAACAGAACTCAAATCACAAAAAGAGAGAATTAAAAGGCGATCTAGGGGACTTTAGGCGAACTGCTGATCCACTCGGCGAGCTTGACCCAGCTCGCCGAGTAGTCCAACATGCCATATTTTTACCCTGACCTTCAAAATCTAACCCGCAGCCCACAAAAACAAAATTAAACTATTGTTCTACTCAATTAGACTCAGACCCATATTACCCATGCCCACGGGATACTCAGACTTCTCCCGATTTGGTAAAAATTAGTCAATTAACGTATTTTGCCCTTATGAATGATGTCAACCGCTCCATCATTGGGAAAAAATCTGTCAATTAGCATATTTTGGGGTTACTCAGACTTCACCCCAACTAGACCCATAACAATTTCAACATAACCCAATAATTTTAACATGGTTTGATACAGGATTTCACAAATTAAGGTCGGTTAACAACGATTTATACAAAATGTAGGCAAACAACACACCATACGATCAACAAATCAACTTTAAGCATAGAGAACAACTGCACAACGATCAAGCATTCAATTTTTACCAAAATGTAAAGTGGGGTTAGGAAAACCAACCTTATATGCCAAAAATTTAAAATGCTAGGCATGCAAAGAATTCAAAAGTCCTCCCCAAGTCGTAAATCCCACGCAAAAAAGTATGAAAACTAATACGAAAACAATAAAATATGCAGTTGTGAAAGTTTGGAAGTCGAAAAGTATGAAATGAGGGAGAATTTTGTATTTAAAATGGTTTGGCCCTTAAAGACTCTTCACTTCGCGCGCCAGTCGGTGACCACGACTTACCTCACCGACCCACTCTGCGATGCGCCGAGTGGGACTTTAGCCCGCCGAGTTTTACAGAACCTCTAGCAAGCTAGGTGGTTCCAACGGTGATCCAAGTCGGGCTCGCCGACCTGTTCGGTGAGTCGCCGACTGGACCTTTGGCTCGCCTATATGCCATTTTTCTAATATTTCAACTTTTCAACCTGCACATTCAACACCCGTTATTCAAACAACAGTAATAAAAGCATAAATTCTTGGGTTTCCTCCCAAGAAGTGCCTTATTTAACGATGTGGCACGACGTGGGTACTCTTTCAAGGTTCATTTTTTTGGTTAGCCAAGGTATCACTTGCTCGACCCCATTTTTGCCTTGGGTTCAGATGAGATGAGATTTTACCTATTTCCATTTCCAGTTGTTTGATAGACACTAAGTGAGAGGTGACTGTTTGATTGAGTGTGAAGACATCCTCTTTCATTTATTTAAGCACCTTATCCGACCCTTCCACTTTATTGAGGATCGTGCAAGCATATCTTCCGTGTGAAAGTTCTCCGGGTCAGCCCTTTGCTCCTTTGTCTTTTGAAGCTCATGGGGTGGAATGTATATTTCCTTGTCACCATCCCGTTCCTTCCAATTAGTTCCACGATCACGCCATTCTCTATCACAGTCTCTCCATACTTCATCCCTCTCACGATTCCAACCTTGATTCTCGCGTGGCCTTGGATAGCTCGGACGGAAACCTCCTCCTTGGTTAGCAAGAAAGTTCATTTCCTCATTATATAGAGCCTCAAAGTGTGCCTCATCGGGGTTTACCCTACTAACACCAACAACATTCACAGCTCTAGTACCACTACCCATTACATTTTTCGACAAAAGATCTAGTTGGGTCATCATTTTGGCCATATTTTGGTCTCACTCTTGGTATTTCTCGATCTTCTCTTTTGTCATCCTAAAGGTTAGAGGAGACACCTGGACCTCCCGAGTGTACCAGGCTCTGTTAATCGTGGTCATACCATCAAGGAGATGAGATGCTATTTCGAATGGTTGTTGCATAATACCCCCTTGGACAAGTTGATCAGCCACACCTTTGTTCACCGAGTCTAGACTCCTGTAAAAGTATTGTAACAACACGTTGTTTGGAAGCCCATGGGTAGGACATTGAAGTAACAACTTCTGAAATCTCAACCACGTCTCATGGGTTGGGTCACCTTCTAAACGCTTAAAGCCATGAATGTTATCTCTCAACGCCATCATTTTTGAAGGAGGAAGGAACCTTATGTAGAATCCCTCAGTAAGTTCATCCCAATTGGTAATAGAGTCCCTTAGAAGGTCAGCTAATCATTTGGTAGCTTCCCCCATCAAAGAAAAAGGTAACAATCGGAGCCGGACAGACTCTTGGGAGATGTTTTTGAATGAGAATGGACCACATACATCCACAAAGTTCCGAATATGATCATGGGGATCCTCATGAGCTAACCCTCCAAATAATCCTTTCATTTGCAAGCGTTGCAACATCATGCTAGTCACGTGGAAGACAACATTTACCTCAACCGGAGGTAACCGGATAGCACCTACACCACCCAAGTTAATTTCATGGACATCATTCAAATTTCCCATGTCATCTTGGTGTCCAAGCTGGCTACCGTTACTTCCGTTCACACTCATCTCATCCTCTGTTTACAAACAACCAACAACAAACACAACACAAGCTAAGTCGGTTCAACTACAACACAAAAATATCACAATCTAAACTTTAATAATAGAATTCTAAACACCACTTCCCGGCAGCGGTGCCATTTTTGATAAACGCTCAACTACACCTCATCCAATACTAGGTGTAGGAGATCATAATCTAGTATAAAACCCAACAAAGAGTTGGGGTCGAACCCAAAGGGAGCGGTACAAGTTTGAATTCAGTTACGAAGTTATAAATATGGTCTAATCGGTTATAGGAATAGAAATTATCGAAATCATCGATATAAATCAAAGAGGTTGACACAAATGTCAGATGAGGGGATTTGGTTTGTCAATTAACAACTATAACAATTACGAAAATAGGAGAAACAATAAGTAGAGTGGAATTCTCGGGGATGTGATCGATTATAAGCTAATTTCGCTATATGGGTAATTGGAGTTTCTAAAAATTGTTGAACCTCAGAGGGTAGGCTAGACTATATATGCAATAGTTTTCTCTCGAAGAACTATTACGAATCAGGCGAGTTCTCTCGAACCTCGACAAGCATAACACTATAAGCAACCCAAAACCTCAATTTATCTACTCTCTCGAGCTAGATATGTAGAATTGAGTCAAGATTCACTCTCTCGAGCTGAACCCACAACAACCCCATTAATACAAACGTCAATCAATAACCTTGGTTCTAAAACCTCTTTCTCAAGCAAGCCCAAAACATTAAAATAGAATTGCATTTACAACTACAATTCATAGATTAATACATAGCTATCAATTAAACTCACTTCAAAACAATATTTAAATCACTAAACAACAATATCCATAAGCTAATTAAAGCAAATAATCACATGATCACACCCCAAGAATTAGGGTTTTAGCCACACATCATAAAAAGGAAGAAATCAATACCAATTACGTTCTCCATAATTTGGGTATTACAATCCATGTATTTACAATGATCCAAAATGCTTAATATCAAAAACCCAATTGAAAACCCCTCAAAACAAAGTCTCAAAAGAAAACTTAAATTTCTACAATGGAGAAATTACTGAGGAACAACTGGATTCCAGACTGGATAGAACTCAACTCCAGAACTTGATAATTTTTCTGCCTTTTGAAATTCAATTAATAGTTTCTCAAATTTTGGCTTTCAGGATCATTAGGCAAAGTAAGTCGAGTGTCGCCGACCAAATCGGCGACATGCCCATTGCTCCATTCCATCACCGGTTTGACTTGGCTTCTTATCCTCAAGGTTTTGTGACTTTAGGGGATCAGGGTCGAGGTCATCGATCCGCTCGGCGGTCCGCCGACTGTCCATTTCCATCGCCAAGTAGGTTCTTCCCCAGGGCTGGCATGCTGGAACTTTTGGCGAGCTAAATAGCCACTCAGCGGATCGCCGAGTGGCCTTGGCGATTACCAGGATTGCCTTTCTTAAACTTCTTCAGCTTTCTTTGCTCTTTTTTGCCCGATACTGTCCTTGCCTTGCTTCTTAGCCTTCATTGCTACAAATCAACACTTTAACATCAGTTTAGAGCATAAATTAGGCATTGAGGACAATAAAACTATGAAAACAAAGCCCTAAATGAGTTGAAATCTCATACTCATCAAGAACCCTCCACGGAACCCTTGACGGGCCGTGAAGGGGACTATGGTCTGTTAGTGGGCTCATGGTAATTTCCCCTAGACCTTCCACGCAAGACTCCCTTCCACAGAGGCCTTGACTGCTCAAGGAGAGGATGACAACTTTTTAAGGAGCTCGTGGGGGCTTACCAGTGACTGCCATGACCAGCATCCCTCCCACAGAGGCCTTGATGGCCCGTGGTGAGGATGATGGGCCGTTGTGATTGTCTTCAAGTAACTCACCAGCAAAGGGTCTTTCCCCTAGCCACTGGTTGAGGACCACGACTGTCATAACGGCTCGTGGGGTCATTGACGGGTCGTGAAGGCCACCGTATAGTGGTCACATCAGTTTTAAGTCAGGGTTTTTTGGGTCTTTTCCTAATTATTCTAGCCTAATAGTATATCATTTTACCTACTACTAGAGGCCCTATATAAACGTTTTGACCCCAAAATCTTTCAAATTAATTCATTCTCTCAAATTCTCAAAAGAAGAGCAAGTTATCCTCTTAACATTTCTCTCTCTAGAAGTTGTAGAAGAAAGCTAGGGTTTTCAAGTCAAGTCTCCAATTCCACCATTGAAATCAAGATTTTGGCATTATGGTATGATAGTTTTCAACCATGGAGCCCTTACCTCTATGGAGTTCCTAAATTCTCTAATTTATAAAGTTAGAAATTCCCAATTGAATTAGGTTTTTCTCCTATGTCATGAGTTCCTTTCAATATTGATATAATTGATTGTTTTATGAAGTATCATTCATGAATTGATAAAATTCCATGATTTTATGATGAATTCCCATGAACCCATGCTTAACTCATGCTTTCTAGATTATGATGATTGAATGTGGGTATTGAAATATGAAAGATGAGTTATGAAACTATGCATGTTCTTATAAAATTTCTAATTTTTTTTAAGGATGCTTTGAGAGTGAAGTATCAATTCGATTATTGTTGTATTGTGAAAGGATATCTCATATACACATGAAAGCATGAATGTCAAAGGTTTTTCTCACATAAAGGATTCTAAGATTGAAAGGTCTTCTCACATAGAATGAATCAAAGATAAGGAGCTATTCTAATAATTAGGCAAGCGGCGATTACCCATGACCTCTAATACTAAGGTAAGTGGTGATTACCCATGTCTTATGAATGTTAAGGAAAGTTAAGAATAATGAATATTCATTGGGAGTTATGCTTAGCACTGAGTGGACAAGTGGCGATTACCCATGTCCCATAACCTATGTGCCAACATAGAATTTGTCTAGATAGAAATTAGCTAGTGGATCCACGTAAGCTAGAAGTTCATGGTTCTTATCTTGGCAAGTGAGCAGCTCTTTTCGTTGTGGGGTAGATAATAGATTCTATGTTGATAGCTCACATGGTCTTACATGTCGAATAAATGTTATTCTCCCACACTAATGAATAACGTTACTTCAAGAAGTATCTCACATGTGTTTTTAAGATGATGTCTACTTGCATTGACCACGTTTTATGACTTATGCTTTTTAACTCTTTTATCTCATGTTTTAGCTTGGTCATGGCATATCATGAAAATGTCCTTTTTAGCATGATTTCACATGTTTTATGCATTGCTATCATATTTGGTACATCTTGTACTAATAGATACTTTTGCCTACATTTCCCCAAATGTAGGGTCCGACGCTCCAGACTCGCACTTCTGTGGCTATGGATCTATTAGTTGGAGATTGAATATTGGTGAGTCCTCATGTTTTTAGGACCAAGCCCTTACTTCATTATGTTCTTACATTTCAGTTTTGAACTTGATGTACAGGTACATCCCGATTTCTTCTTAAGTACTAGATGGCTTTGAGACATTGTTAGATTTCCGCTTCATTTTTATAAAACTCTATGTTTTGAAATAGTTTAAATCTCTTAATTTCTATTATCTTGTACAATGTATGCTAAGTGGCTTGTATGGGGCATCTCATTGTCTTATACGCCATGTTACACCTAGGGTTTACCTTGGGTCATGACACCAAACCCTCATCTCCTTCCCGAAACCCTCTTTCTCTAGAGGTTAAAAACCCTAGTTCCATTCAGTTTTCAACTCCTCTTGAGGAACCTTCTACGTCCACTCCCATGTGTGGGATAGGCAAAACAAATGAGTCTAAAACCCCTCTGACTGAGGTATTAGCTCCTTCTTTAGCTGACCCCTTCGAAATCCTTCTGTGTTCTCCTACCCTTGTCCTGTCTTCTCCAAAGGGCTCGAACTCTAAAGCACAGTCTTTGGTAAAGCCTACCTTGACTACTGAAAAACCTGATGTCACTTCTCAACCGGGCCTTGTGTCTTCAATGATTTTTGAATGAATGTTTGATGGGGATTTTCCTGAAGAAAGAGGGACTGAGTCCAATATATTAGCCATAGGAGAGGAGTGGGTCGTGCAGAGTCTGGATACTTTAAAGGGAGATATAGGGAAATATTCAGCCTCTTTTCTCTGAGGCTGAATACTCACTGGATCTGGTCCTCAACAAATCCAAGCCAATATTCGATCACACTTCTGAAATTGAGGCTCAAATTGATTCTGGTCACAAGGACGTGGTGGAAGACGATGATGACAAAGTTACCCTATCATGGAAAAGGAGAGGGATAAGGGGAGAAAATGCACCTGAAGTTGTTCCCTCTGATACTGAAAATTGGATGTTCATAGGGAAGCATAACCCTCAGAGAGGCCCAGTGAATCTGCACGAAAAAGGCAAAGTAAAGGAAAAGGGAAGTTGGTTGAATCTCCAACTAACAAGGTTTCTCGAAACTATGTCACAAGAGGGTCTCAAAAAAAATTCATGGGGGATGCGATGGTAGCAAAAAGGTTCAAACTGTCTGAAATCGAAAGATGAGAATAGTTGGTTTGTCAGAACAGGTTCCAGTTATGGATCCTGTAGTTCTATCCAAAGAAGCAGGGTCAAGTGAAACTGAGTCTGACGATATTGTGAGGGTTGAAGACAAAAGGCAAAAGAAAGCAGAGGAGTAGCGGTTAAAAGTCCCAAATGTTAAGAAGGTCACCAAGAGATCGCCAACTGAGAGGGTCTCTACAAAGCCTAAGGCAGCCTCTAAGCCTAAACTAATCAAGGGACCGGGTCCGTCTGTACGAAGAGAGGAGAAAGATAATGCATTGAACATGGAAGAAAGAATCGAAGTCCTTGAGAAGGAGAAGGTCTTGAATGGTAGAGTGTTTGATCCTCAAATCCTTACTAAACCAGGGATGTGCCACTTGGTTGATTGTGTGGCACTTTAGGATTGGGAACATCTGTTCGAATATCCTGTGCCATACTTGCACGAACTAGAGGTACGAGAGTTCTAATACTAGATTGTCCTACTAGAGGATGGAGGAATAAGCTCAACCGTTCATGGAGTGGATATCACCTTAAGTGAGGAAAACTTAAGTATTATCTTGGACGTACCCTGCCAAGGGATCAGGTCCATCGAAGGATGCAAAGCTTCCACAGATTATGTTCAACGTGCCACAAAATATGGAAACATGAAGTGCGTTGGGGTTCCCAAGAGGTTTCTAATGAGAAATCATCAGTTGTACTTCGAATTTGTGAATAAGGTGTTGTTGCCTCGAATAGAGAAACGAACAGTTGCATCTTCAGCAGATCTCGTCCTCATGGAGCAGTTGGAAACTTATGAGGCGATCAATCTCCTAGGAATCATTCTTGAGCATATACATCGGACCATGACAGTGAAGAATGGAAAGCATGGGATAGCCTATGGATATCTGTTGAACCAGGTTTTTGATCACTTCAGTGTGCCTCTGGGCAGGGGAGTAGCAGGTACCATCAAGCAAACCTTCTTGATGGCCATACTTATCGAATGTGAATGTATGGAGGGTAAGGTGAAGGCCAAGTCTCAGGTCTCTGAACTCATTGAGAAACAAGAAGCACTCATACGGTAAATGGAGGACTTCACAACCCTTCTAGGTGACAAAGAGGTAGATATTGGTCGACTCAAGGCCTTTCTTCAACAGGCAAAGTCCCAAGGACCTGGTACCAATACTGACACAAATGAAGAAATCGACCAGTTGAGAGATGACAATGCAGACTAACTAAGTCAAATGCCTCACTACATGAGGAAGTCAAGTCTCTTACCAAACAGCTACTTCAGGCTCATACTGATGCAAATAACCGCATGAATATCTTGCTGCAGTCCTTTGCTCCTCGTCCCCCTCCGTCCAAAAGTGTATGTCCGCTCCATGTCGAAAAAGTAGTGGCAATGTGTCTGTTTTTTTGTAATATTCAATAGCTAGTTCTGTGGTAACTGTTCAACATTAATGCGCTACCCTATTTTTAATGTGTCTTTGTCTTCTCTACTTTGCCTGTTTGCTCATGTATTGTGCTGCCCATGGCTTTGAATTCCTTATTGTTTTGCTTAACACTTGTGTATGTTTACTACTTACCTTTTCAATGATGTCAAAAGGGGGAATCTCTTTGTACATGTTTGTTGTGGTTTCAGTAACAAGTGGGAATGGCGACATGGAGAATGGTGATAGGGGGAATAAATGTGAATTATGAATAAATAAAACTCAATGTGAGGCTGTTTGTTTGTCATCATCAAAATGGGGGAAAATGTTGTATTCCAGGTGTTTTGATGATCCCCACAAATGTTGTGACCAGGTCCCTGGCAGAGTTGCTATCGTCCAAGTTCAAAATCATATGCAGCTGTAAAGCTGTCTTGTCACTAGTTGGTGAAAATGACAGCATACTTCACCAATATGAATGGACGAGGTTGTTCAGTGGTCAATAACTCTTGTTGGTGATTGATATATTCAACAAAATAAATAATAATTATTATTCATTCAAAGAGACATATTGAATCATTTGCAGAGCTCAAGCATTAAAGAACACACAATAAGGGACCTGATAGACGGAAGAAAAGCAATCTTGATGTGTTAATGTTTTGAATGCTTGTATTGTACTAGAACTTGTAGGATCCGTTTCACATTCATAACAAAATGTATCAAAGTCTTGTGTGTGAGCTGGTTGTAAGAACATGGTTAGAGTTTATTGTGTGTCTTATTTGTTGAAGTCTATATTAATTACTGGTAGTTAATATAGTGGGCAATGGATGCATTGCTTTGGCTCAGTAAGTAATAGAGTTATTACTTAGTGTGAGATTAAGAGTTTAGTCTCATTGTTGTATTTGAAGTCTGTATTCACTTTTGCTTGTGATTAGTGAAAGCAGTTGAAAATTCATTGTGAAAGATCGTGGTTTTACTCCCTTAAGCAAGGAGGTTTCCACGTAAAATTCCTTGTTCGTATTATTATTGTTTAAATTCCTTTGCTGCATTCCTTCTATACGTTTTACCTGGTACTATAGCACACTGGTGGATGCATACATTCCAACATATTATTTTATGTACATATTTTCTAAAAACTGATAATATTAATTATTGACACTCATACGTCAAGGATCAATTCTCACTTGATACAAATAGCATGAAAATTCAAAGAATTTTTTTCATTATTAATCTTCTCAATATGTTAGGTTACTAAAGATTATTGTTTTACTAATTTTCTCAATATGTTGGATTATTTTACTAATAATTCTATTTTTAATCTATGATACCTTCATTCATTGAATGCAGCAGTAATCCAAAAAAAAAGAAGAGAACTTGCATAATCATATACGAAAGTATATTTAAATGCATGACTTTCATTTCTACTTCAACAAAAGGACATAAAACCCCTCCCAACCAGTTGAACATTCTAAGAATCATAATCAAAATTACATCGAATCCAATATTAATACACAGTACAGACATTTGAAAAATCTAGTTTTATGAATTATTTTTTTAATGATTAATCCAAGTGATACAGTTTAGATTCTATAAGTTAGTTTGAGTCCTTCAAATCATGAAATAAAATTCATGCATTTAAATATATTTTTGTGTAAGATTATGCATATTAACAAAGAAGGTTAAAGTCTTACCAACATTAATTAATTGTCACAGGATCCAATGACTCCCCTAAAGATCGCTTTTAGTGTAGTTAAATTTCTCGATTAACGGTGAAAAAAATTGTTGTTTCTGATAGTCACAATTTGGATCTCTTTGTGTGTGTATATATATATATATATATATATATATGAGAACTTTTAGTTGAGGCTCCAACAATCTAGCAAGAATATCTTTTAAACCATTGAACTAGAGTGGGGTTTGAGGAGGGCGATGTGTATATAACCTAACCTCTATCTACCTTGTGAGGGTAGAAATTGTTCCGATGGACCCTCTAAACTGATCCAAACATCTCCATAGAAAACCCCTAGGAACTTTGTTGTATGCCTTTTCTAGGTCAATGAACACAATATGCAAGTCCTGCTTCCTCTCTCCCTATACTGCTCCATCAATCTCCTTACGAGATGAGTGACCACTTGAACTCCCCAATATAAAATAAAATTGATTTTCGGTGATATAAACACCCTCATCTTCACCATATGTACTAATTTTAATAATCTTCGTCATCTTTTAGGTTCACATATTTTAGTCCATTTGTTCCAAATTTCAACTTAAGGTGACACACACAAAATTTGAGTTTATTTGTTATTCAATTTTGACCAATGTATTTTTTTCATGTTCTAGATATATTGAACAATTTCAAAGATGAGAATGGAATTATGAAGCGGATTATTTGTAAAGACACAAAAAGTTTCTTTGAATTATATAAAACATCGTTTCTCTCTACAGAAACTGAAACCACTTTGAAAAATGCCACAAGATTCACAATGGCACATCCAAAAAAATTATGTTGACAATAATTGTGGAGATCAAGACAATAATATAATGGTGGAATTAGTCCTCCATGCCTTGGAACTTCCAAGACATTGGATGATGCCAAGATTAGAGACAGAGTGGTATATTAGCATTTATGAAAGAATGCCAAATGCTAATCCTCTTTTGCTCGAGTTTGGTAAATTGGATTTCAACATTGTTCAAGCAACACGCCGACACGATTTGAGAATTCTATCAATCGTGAGACATATTTTAGATGATTTTATTGTATTATAATTTCCGCATATAAAAAGTTGATTAAATTCCTTTTTATAAAATGTACAATAGAATTTCTCATACGTACGTACATCATATATTTATTTTCATGTAATGTAAAGGTGGTGGAAGAGCACATGTTTGGCTGAAAAGTTGTCATTTTAAAGGGATAGATTAGTGGAAGACTTTTTTTGGACAGTGAGATTAGTATTTGAGCTTCAACACAACTTGTTTCGAAGAATGTTGACAAAAACATTGCTCTAATAGTAGTCATAGATGACATTTATGATGTCTATGGCGCTCTTGATGAGTTGGAAATCTTCAGTCATGCTGTTGAAAGGTCAGTTATTAAATTTTAATGAAAATCATAATCGTTTTTAGTACTAATTTTCTTACTTAATTAATCGCCGTCCTAGTCAGCTTGTTTGTGATGAGGAATTAATTTTGATATCTTGTAATATAAATTCAGAAAGCAGTTCTGTCATCTTGTTTAATTAATTTATTTACAAGTCTTTTCATGGACTACAACATTCACTATGATACTAAGATACAACTTGTCTTGAGTTTGTGCGGTTGTTGAATATTAGCTAGCTAGTATTTCAAAATTTTGTGTTTGGTTGAAGGTCTGTTTTTATCCAATTTGCCAAGCAACTCTAAATTCCACCAGTCATCACAGAACAATGCCTTCAACCACAACCCCTCCACCTCAAATACAAATTCTAAACCTTATAATAAATATTTGAGTCAAAGCCTTCCTATGCGTCAACTATCTCGGAAAATCTTATGACAAGCTTACAAAGGAAAAAATCAGTTGATATTACTCATCGTACCCATATGGGCAAGCCGGCAGTGTATTTCTCGGCTCAAGACTATTTCGATCAATCTTGCGGAAGACTACTGCTTTACCATTGTTGGGAAATTCACAAAAGTGAAACCAAGCATGGATGATCTAAGGAAACTCTTCAATAAACATGTCCCTCTGAAAGGTACCGTCAAAATAGCTTACTTCGACCCAAATCATGTTTATATAGACTTCAACAATGAATAATGTCTATTTCAAACCGTTTGTCACATTGGTTCCTTATAGCATGAAGATTATTAGATGGACACCTGACTTTGTACCTGAAATTGAAACATCTTTAACACCTGTGTGGATTTTGATACACCAATTTCCTTGGCATTTGTTTAGTAGGGATATTCTTCCTAAGATGGTTAGCTTGATTGGTAACGCAATGGCCCCAGACATGGCTACATATTCTAAGTCAAGGGGTAATGTCGCTAAGCTCAAAGTCAAAATTGATTTGCTAAAGCCTAGACAAGATCAAATTTGGGTTGGATTTAAAAGGCTAGACTCCAATCTTGAAGATGGATACTGGATTGACGTAGAATATGAGGGCTCCCCTTCCTACTGCCAATATTGTCTACTTCAAGGTCATTCTCAGAAAGAGTGCAGAAAAAACAAGAGGGATGCAGAGCTTAAAGAAAATAACGACAATGGCATTGGGCCTGAGAACTAAACTGATCATGCTAATCACCCGCAAAATGATCAAGCTTTGGGCACCAAGGATAAACCTGAAGCATCTACTGATGGTTTCAAACAAAAGACCAGAAGAAGAAATAGAAACAAGAAAAATTTACAGTGGTAAGTTCAACAAAATCAGCCCCAACATCATCCTAATCCTCAAGCCAAGGACCAACACGAACCTGGAAACAAAATCATTGACGCCATCCAACTTGACAGATGTTGTATTTCAGATGTTTTGATGATCCTCACAAATGAAGGGACCAGGTCCCTGGAGAAGTTATTATCGCCCAGTTTCAGAAGTGGGTACAGCTGTAAAGTTGTCATGTCAGGTGGTTGGTGAAGCAAGTCAGCGTACTTCACCAATAGGAGAGGACGAAGTTGTTTGTCCATTGGTCAACAATTCTTCTTGATTGATATATTCAAATAAATAAAGAACTTAATGATTCATTCATTCAAAGTGAGAGAGTGAGTCTTTCAAGATACCAAGCTTCAAAATACAAGATACAGCAAGGGACCTGATCAACTGAAGAAGTGCTATTTGTGTGTGCTGTTGTTTTTGAATGCTTGTGATGTGCTAAACATGTAGGATTCGTTTCACTCTTATAAGAAACATTTCAAACATTTATGTGAGTGAGTGTAAGAACATTGTTAGAGTTAACTTTGTGTCTTACTTTTTGAAGTCTATATTAATTAGTGATAGTTAATATAGTGGGCAATGGATGCATTGCTTTGGCTCAGTAAGTAATAGGCGTATTACTTAGTGTGAGATTAAGAGTTTAGTCTCATTTGTGTAGTTGAAATCTGTATTCAATTTTTCTTGAAGATCAATGAAGGCAGTTGAAAATCCTGTGTGACAAGTCCTGGTTTTACTGCCTTGAGCAAGAAGGTTTCCACGTAAAAACTCTTGTGCCTATTTTACTTTGAGTTATTTACTTTTTGCACATTAACTCTACCAAAGGACCTGGTCCTGTGATCACTAGTGGACGCATACAAGGGCTCTCTATTTGGTTAAGACCAAGGGAAAAGATCCTACTGGAATGGCAGCTCCACCAAGTCTGGAAGAGGTTCAATCTACTACTTATCCTCCTCATTTCAATGACCAGTACTACGGGTGGTGGAAGACCAGAATGCATTATTATATCGTGGTAGTAGACAGTGAGCTGTGGGACGTTATACTTGATGGTCCATACATTCCCACCAAGGACGTGAAGGAAGGAGATATAACTCGAGTGATCCCCAAGTCAAGAAGAGAGTACAACGAAGCAGACATGAAGAAAATCAAAAATATACAAAGCAAAGAAGCTGTTGGTTTGTGGGATTGGAGTAGATGAATATAACAGGATTTCTGCATGTGAGACTGTAAAAGAAATCTGGGACTGCTTAAACACAGCCCGTGAGGGAACAACTCAGGTCAAAGAGTCCAAGGTGGACATGCTGACAACCTAATACGAGAATTTTAGTATGAAAAAGGGTGAAACAATTCATGAGATGCACTCCAGGTTCACCTCCGTTACTAAAGAACATAGGTGTCTTGGTGAGCCCATTCACACCCAAGCAAGCAGGTTTGAAAAATTCTTCGAGTTCTTCCCAAATCATGGGAAAGCAAGGTGAATGCTACCACTGAGGCCTGAGACCTGAAGGTCCTCACAATGGATGAACTGATCGAAACCCTGCAGACCTATGAGTTAAACAAGATGCAGGACTCATCCAAGAGGGAAGGAAAGAAAGAAAAGTCTATAGCGCTAAATGTATCTCAAAATGATAACTCTGAAGATGAAGAAGAGATGGCTTATTTTACTAGAAGGTTCCAAAAATAGTCAACAAAACATGGAGTGTTTCAAAAGAAGGGAAACTCCAGCAGAACAGCAAATGTAAACGACCTCTGTCATAAGTGCGGAAAGCCAGAGCACTTTATGAGAGACTGTTAGAGTCACAAACATGAATTGCAAGACTACAAAGAAAGGCGAAGGGACTAAGTCCCTGACCATGCTAAGAGAAAGGATAATGCAGATCAAGTGGTGAAGAAGGCATTTGCAGTGTGGGGAAACACCTCTAGTGACTCTGAAGAGAAAGAACACCATGAAGATGTCTCCATGATGGCAGTCAAGGATGACGAGGACATATTCAACTCCATATTCTCATTGATGGAAAAGACTGACGATGAAGATTACAAGGATGAGGTAACGCTTCTTGATATCAAGGGTGACATAGACACCTTGTCCATTAAAAATTTGAGAAAACTTGTTATTGTGTTAATCAACTCTGTTGATGAATTAATAAATGAAAAAATGGTCTTAAGTGAAAACCTAAATCTTTGTCAAGATGAAAATCCAGCCTTTATTTCTCAGATGTCTGAAATGAATATTAGACTTAGTATTCTGGAGACTAAGAGTTGTCAACTGGAAGAGGAACCTGAAATCTCTATGAATGGAAAGAGGAAGCTCAGTAGCTTTGAGCTTGATTTAGATGAGAGTAAAAACTCCTGAGCCCAAACTCGTTGCTGCCCTTGAAAGAAACTCACATCTATTAAGGGACCTAAGTCAGGTTAAGGAAGAACTAAATCAATCTTTAAAATGGACAGACTTTTCAAAGATTCTTTCTAACTTAGCAAATCAGAAACTCAACAATGGTAAGGGTCTAGGTTTTCGAAAGATAGAACCTCCCTATAATCCTCATAGCAAGTATGTGTCTGTTTCTGATAACTTGTTATGCACCCATTGTGGGAGAAATGGTCACCTGAAATGAAATTGTGAATCCTTGAAAAGGACCAAAGAGAATCAAGAAAATCTTTGTAAATCTGAGAAAATGAAGGCACCTGGTCCTAGATACCACTTCAGTAAGAACACTTTGCCACCATGGACTGGAAGGTTTTTCATTAAGCCTCTCGATAGTTTTTGGGAACTTTATCTTAAGTGGGTTCCTAAATCTAACAAGTGATTCTTTTTGCAGAAGAGAGGAAACAAACAATGCTGGTTCATGGACATTGGTTGCTCAAAGAATATGACTAGAGAAACTCATCACTTCCTCTATTTGGAAGCACACCAAGGTGGTGGTGTGTCATTTGGAAACGGCAAGAAAGGGCTCATTCTTTGGATTGGAAAGATTGGAAGATTTGTGGAACACTCCATAGATAATGTGTACTATGTAAATGGGTTAAAATACAACCTTCTCAATGTGTCTCAGATTTGTGATAAAGGCAATGAAGTGAGATTTGTGTGGAATCAATGCTTCGTCACAAACCTTACTTCTAAATAAGTCATTCTTATAGCTAAAAGGTCTAAGAATATGTATGTTGCTGATCTTGACTCTATAAAAGTAGATAATCTTACTTGTCTAAGTGCTCAGAGTGACAATGTTGATTTATGGCACAGAAGGTTAGGACATGTAAGTTCTTCACTGTTTAATAAGTTGGTTTCAGGGGACTGGTCCGTGGCTTGCCCAAGCTGAAATTCGTAGAGAACAAAATTTACGACTCTTGCGTGAGAGGTAAGCAAACGCGATCCTCTTTTAAGCATAAGAAAGGGGTCAACACAACCAGGCCACTAGAGCTTCTTCATATGGACTTGTGCGGGCCTGTGTGAATTCAAAGCAGGGGTGGAAAGAAATACATCTTGGCGGTGGTCGATGACTTCTCAAGGTTCACCTGGAACATGTTCCTGTGAGCAAAGGATGAAACAACTGAGGTATTAATTATCTTTATTAATAGGATTAAGATAAAGCTGAGTTGCAAAATTCCAGGGATCAGGTCAGACCATGGTACTGAGTTCAAAAATTCCCAAATCGAAGGCTATTGCGCTGGTGGAATTCATCATAACTTCTCTGCTCCAAGAACTCCCCAGCAAAATGGGGTTGTTAAAAGAAAAAACAGAACCCTAGAGGACATTGTCAGAACCATGCTCATCGATTTAGGTATTGCTATGAATTTCTGGGCAGAAGTAGTTAATACATCTTGCTATGTTACAAACGGATATCTCATCAGATAAGTGCTCAAGAAAACTCCACATGAGCTGCTGAATGGAATAAATCCATCACTTAGTTATCTGAAGGTGATTGGGTGTAAGTGCTTTGTGCTGAACAACGAGAAGGATGATCTTGGAAAATTCGATCCAAAGAGTGATGAAGGAGTCTTCGTGGGCTACTCCTCGACAAGCAAGGCGTACAGAGTCTAAAACAAGATAACTCAGTGCATAGAGGAAAGTGTTCATGTGATCTTCGATGAATCTGGTGAAATGAAAAACCTCAAAGACAGGGATGATCTTGAACTTTAAGAACTGATGCAAATTCAAAGAGATAGTCTTGTGCAAGACTCTATGGTTGAAAAGGTTCCAAACAAAGAACTCGCCAAGATTCATCTAGGGTCCCAGAGTCTACCCCTTCTGCTGCTAATACAGTGTCGGCTCCGGCGCAGACGGTGGTTCCAGCGCCACCAGTTCAGGGTCCTCCACCCCGGCTACTTAATAGGCTAAAAGCCGAGGGATTGAGGACCATCCTTGAAGAAAAGAGGTTGTCCACAGATGGTGTAGAGGACAGGTACCCTAATGTGGGACACTCTCCGGTTCCACAGGTTTGAGCAGTTCACCAGGCCTCGAGGCCCCTACATCCCTACATGGGTCAGAGAGTTCTATACTGCCTATGGTGATTTAGTGCCCAAAGGAAAGAAGAAGGCCAGTACCTTCAGACCCGTAGAGTCTGTGGTGTTCTGGGGGAGGTCAGTCAGATGCAAAAACAATGAAATAAACATCGTATTTGACAGGCCCACAGACGTTGAGCACGAGTACCAGAGGATGACGACTTCACAGACTCTGGATGACATAAAGGGCTGGCTTTCTCCCCTCATTTCTGACACCACCCCGAGGTGTATCGAGGTAGGAGCTCCCATTGAGAAGAAGGACTTGAACATCACCGCTAGGTATTGGTTCGGGTTCATTAGCAGCTCCATAATGCCTTCACAGAATGAGTCCATCCTCCACCACCCAAAGGCGGCCTGTCTCGGATCAATCATCGCCAAGAAGCGGCTCAACTTGGGACTCATTATTGAGTAGGAGATGGCCATAAGGGCCAAACAGCGTCAGACGTCCCTTCATTTCCCAGTACTGGTTACAGAGCTTTGTAGGCGTGCTGGAGTTCTTCGTAACGAGAAGAGGGACATAGAGGTCAATCATACATCTTCCACCGATATCCAGCGCATAGAGGCCGAGTACACTCGGGATGAGGCTTATAGGAGGAGAGCGGCTCCGATGGATGCATCCCCGAAGATTGATGTTGAGACTATACCTGCAGAGGCATCTTTGCCTACTCCAGCCTCTGGGCCTTCAGGTACACCCGCTTCCACTTCTTTCCAGGCTCGTGGTTCTTCTGCTGCTTCCCAGCTCACCAGGATTACTCAGGCCATGATCCTCAAGATGGGGCACCTAGCCCATTCTGCCGATGTGCGGGCTACCCGGTTAGAGGCCGAGGTGCCTTAGATAATTGAGCGAGCCATCTTAGCTGCATTGACACCCCTCCAGACATCCATTGATGCTCTCGCGGTGAAAGTAGAGACTTGTGAGAGTAGATAGGGGGTTGCTTCTGAGGTGATGAGTTTAAAAGCCAAGGTTTCAGATTTGAGGAAGGATGTGGACTATCTGAAGTCCATAAACTTCACTTCTCTCTTTGAGTCAGCTGAGGCTCAGGATGTCCTGGCCAGTTCTGCGATGCCTCCGGCTACCACCGGAGATGGACCTACGGATGATATGGCTACTGATGAGTTAGAGGTGAGACGGATGAGGAGCGGCTTGAGGAGCGAGAGGCTGTTGTATATGATGATTTAGCCAACTTGGAGGGTTCTATGTTTGAGACTGCCCGACAGGCTTCTTTGAGGGACACGTCCATGGTAGGCTCTAGTGGTGTTGATGTTGCACCGGGCACTAATGCCCAAGATCAGAGTGTGACTCCGGGCACTGATGCCCCGACAGATGGAGCGACTGTGTCGACAGGATTCTTCTTTACCTCCCTCTCTGTCATTTTTATTGATTTGTGATTATTTTTGTTGCATTTGAGGACAACTGCTTTTTATTTATGGTGGGGTGAGGTGTTTCTATACCTACCTCTTGTGTATATATTGGGCTGTGTTTTATACTGTGTTTTGATCTTATCTTGTGGATGTTTGAGCTTATGGCTCCTTGTTATGAATGAAAATAGTTTTTTGACCCATCTGAAAATTTTTGCCACCTCTTGTTGTATGTGAATGCGGCTGTTCTTGTACAAATTTATGTATCGGTTATGATTAATACGATGACTTGAATAGTGCTCTTAATCAAACAAAAATGAATGCATGGCTACGATAAGGCCAAATGAAGTTGCATAGACAATATGTGGACTTTTTGCATCTCGTTGTGACTAACCGGTTATCGAATGGAGTCTCTTGTGATGAACATTGCACACTAGCTCGAATGAGTCTCGTTTGAAATTGGTGCCAATGCCTTGTGTGATGAGCTTACTTTGAACCTTGTGTGATGACACCTAGAATTTTCCCCGTTGGTCCGGTTGACTAAGTGATGCAAGCTCTTGAAATGATCTTAGGCAACATTTTTGAAGAGTGAAACAATTTGACAATATACCTCTTTTGTGGCCAACCTTGTGAGGTGTCTGAACCTTGCTTGAACCCCCTTTGAGTCTTATCCTTTTCTTGGAAGAAACTTGATGCAATTATGACCCCTTTTTATCCATTCACCCAAAATCTTCATGAAGTGTGGTTTGATTGAATAGCCAACTTAGGTCAAAAGCCTAAGTTGGGGGTGTGGTGAAAAGAGAAGGTAAATCAAGAAGTGTAAGAAAATCCCCCTTCTAGAAATGGTCTTGAAAAAGATGGAACCCCTCCATATAAAAAAAAAAGAAAGAAAAGAAGAAAGGAAAAGAAAAAAAAAGTTGTGAAATAAAGTTGTGAAAGTTGCAAAAGAAATTGAGTGTCCGGTATTCCATTGGAAGTTGAATAATGGGGTGAATTTTGAGCATGATTCAAATGTTGAAGAAAGGGAAAAAAGTTATGTTCAGACCACATTTCATGAGGGTAGCATCCACTGAGCCTAAATGACCATACCTTTACACTCAGCCCCGTTACAAGCCTTGAAAAAACCTTTGAGATCTTGAGTGAGCTGAAACGAGTGTTGATTGGAAAATAAGGGCAAACCTATGGGTGAAGTTATGCATGTGTTCATCTTTGTGAGTGTTAGAGTTGTATGTGATTTCGGAGCTATAAATTGTTGAGAAATTGTGTGTGAATATGGAATCATCTTTGTTGTGAGGGCATTTGAGTACCTTTGTTGAGCTTGAACTTGCATTTGAAGCAAGTATTGTGAACTTGAGTATCTTTGATAATGGTGAGTCACAACTTGAATCTTTGAGTGCACAATTGATCCTTGCATCAGTAAGTTGAGTCTTGTTGTGTGCATTCATGATTGAGTCTTATGTAGCACTGTTTGAGACATCTTTTTTGAACTGCTGAACTTGCGTTTTACTTGAGGACAAGCAAAAGTTTAAGTTGGGGGTGTTGATGAGTCCGAGTTTTGAACTCATTTAGAGCTTTGCTTATATTGATTTAGTGTCCTCAAATGCTTATTTTGTGCCAATAACTGATGTTAAATCCTTGATTTTCTGGAATATGGATTGAGGAATAAAGCAAGGACACTAACAGGCAAAAAGGAACAAAACAGGCTGAAGAAATGAAAATGGGCGAGCCTAAGGATCGCCAAGAGCATTCGGCGTGTCGTCGAGTGGCTCCTCAGACCATCTAAAGTTCCAGTGTGCCAAGCTCTAAAGGAAAGAACCAAGTCGGCGAGGAAAAGGGGCAGTCGGGGATCACCGAGTGATTTCGCGAAACCAAGATAGATCGCCCAAAGCTACAGGCCTTGAGGATACTGAGTGCCAAGGCAAAAGGGCGATGGAAGAGACCAAAGGGCGGCTCACCGAGTGGTTCGGCGAGCCCAAATTACTTCACCGGATGAGCTTTCGTAGCTTATTTTCTGCGACTATAAATACATTTTTGAACATTTCGTTATAAATCTATCTATCGATCTATTTATCTAACAAAAATAATAAAAACTTCTGAGCTGAGAAAATAATTGAGAGACAGTTTTCTCTATAGTTCTTTCTTAGTTTTGAAGGATTGAAAAAATTCACTTTTGAGAAATTGGAAGTGGGTCTTTGATATTCATCAAATTGAAGCATTGTAAAGACAATCACTCTTATCCAGTTGATGGATAATCAATTTGGTAACTGTTTTTACCTTTTTATAATGTCTAGCTGAAACCTCAAATTCTTGGGGTGTGATTATGTGATTATGGGCTGATTTAGCTTATGGTGTATTGCTAATTGTTAGTTTAAATGCTATTTAAAAGTGAGTTTAATCATTAAATATGGTTTAATTTAAGAATTGTAGTTGCAAATGCAGTTCTATGTTTGTGTTCTGGGCTTGCTCGAGAGAGAGGTTTTAGAATTAATGTTTTTGATTAATGGTTTTTGGGTATTGGGTTGATTTGGGTTCAGCTCGAGAGAGTGAATCCTAAACTCAATTCCACATATTTAGCTCGAGAGAGTGAATGGATTAAGGTGTGGGCTGCTATTATTTTGCATGTTTGTTGATGTTCGAGAGAAATCACTTGATTCGGGGTAAATTGTTCGAGAGAAAATTTACCTCCCCTATAGCCTAGCCTACTCACTAATATCTAGCTATTTACTAATAGTTGCAATTACCCATATGTCTATATTGCCTATAATCGATCACATCCCAAGAATTTGTCTCATTATTGTTAAATCTTATTGTTTGTGACTGTTATTTGTAGTTGATAATCAAAACCAAAACCCCCATTTGACATTCGTGTCATCCCTTAATTTGAATGATTTCCTTATTCAATAATTTCTATTCCTATGACTGATATGACCGCATTTATACTTTCCAATTGAATCTGAAATACGTACCGCTCCCTGTGGGATTCGACCCCAACTCATTTAGTTGGGTTTTATACTGATTTACGATCGTTGACACTTAGAATTGGATGAAGTTTCTTTGAAACGTTATTAATCAAGGCTCCATTTAGCTTTGACAATTCATGCACTTTCTAATCACATGTCTTAATGCACATTTAAAACTAAAGTGAGTTTAAGAGAAAAGTTCAAGAGATTTTATTGAGTTGATTTTGAGTCCGTGAGTTCCTAATTCTTTTTGAAATTCTATTCCTAATTATTGAAGTTATATATGTTATGCATTAAGATTCTTGAGTTGATTCGTTCATGTCTATATTTCAGCATGAACCCTATGAATTCAGTATTCTTCAGATTAGTAGTATCGTTGAGTTCTGAGTTCTTGAGTTCTGAGTATTGAGTTTTCTATATTGTAATTGAGATCCTTGAGTTGATTCGTTCATGTCTACATTTCAGCAAGAACCATATTTGAGTTATGACTTTTGAGAATTTTTTAAAGTCAGCATATGTGTTTAAGCAGAGTTTAGAGGAAGTAAAGAGGAGTTTGAGAAAGAGTATAAGGGAACTAAGTATTTTCCAAATATTTCATTTTTTCATAGAAAGAGAGTATTATTTTGAGAAAAGAGAAACTTTGATTTCTAAAGGAGTCTATGAGTTCAGAGATATTACAGAGTAGTTACCTCTTTTAAGATGCTAGTTTGAGCAATTATCTCAAACTAGAGAATAGGCCTGGCAAGGGGACCGGGTCGGCCCGCGACCGGCTCGAGATCCGTCTTGCCAGACCCGATCCCGTATGTTTTCGCGGTCTGGGGGGATTTAGGGTAGGAGGATCGGCTAGGGCACGGTTTGGCATATAGTCCCGGTCGACCCGGCCCTGTCCGGCCCGATTTCGGCCCAGCTGAACCGGCCGATTTCGCGGGACATGTGTTAATTGTTATTTTTTGTTGTTTTTCAAATTCTATCCGTTGGGGACCATTGGGGCAACGGCTAGTGAGCCTCCCAATGGATACAATCAGCCTTTTCACTTTCCCAACACCCCTTACCACCCCCCTACTTTTAAAACTTTAATTTAAATCCTAAAGTTATAATAAATACACTTTAATCCATTTTTAATATTATAAATACACCATATCCTTCATTATTTCTTACAAAATCATCTATTCTCTCATTCTTAAATCTTAATTCTTGATTCCATTTAATTCTAAATTATAAATTCTCATATTATATCATAATATATATACTTCAATTCTAAATTTTCATATGATATCATAATATATATATATATAATAATTCTCATATTTGCTATCAAGTATTGAAGTTCCGAATTACAACTTACACCAAACTACAAGTCTTAAGAATCGGTTATAACGTCTGCTATTAACACAGATGTTTGGTACATTCGTTTCATAATATTTATATTTAATTTTTTGCAATTAATTTTTGTGTTATTATTATTTTTATATTACACTTCACATTTTATTAAATATGAGTTCTAGCAAAAAAATACCGGTAAAGAGAAAGTAGCAAGCACTATTAGTAATCTATTTAATTTTTCTAAAAAAAGTAGTAAGGAAAAAAATAAAAGTAAATGTGGTGGTTCTTCTTCTAAATCAATGTCTAGAGTTAGATTTAATACAAATGATTCTACTTATGTTGATGATACTTCTTTTGATATTGATTCAAATGTTCAACTTGATCATGAAGTTTTAGAACGACGTTATGGTAATATGAATCCTAATCTTGATGAAAATTCAGGTGAAGAAGTAGAAGTTGATTCGGAAGAAGATGAA
>JAJONR010006952.1:0-27688 GCA_029582245.1 Solanum etuberosum
TTTATTCATTATTTTGTATATATTGACGTTAGGCAAACTTAGGCCGTTTATTATATTATTGTTTTATTTTATTACTTGTGTATATTGCATGTTTGTTTTACTTGTATATTTGTTTTTATCTCCTCCTCAATTTGAAAAAAAAAAAAAATTCAGTCGGGACCCATATTTGTGGATTTTGAAGGATGCCTAACACCTTCCCTTCGAAATAACTTGAACCCTTACCTAGAATCTAATGGTTTCGTAGACATTTTTTAATTGATTTCCTAGTTTTTTCCTAAAATTAGGTGGCAACTCCTGTAAAACTCTTTTCATTCTTAAAATTCTTTTAAAATCGACTTAATTGATTATTTTTCGAGCCACCGCGATGTTTCACCCTATTTGAATAGAGTAGGGATGCAAACAGAATGACGACTCCGCTGGGAAAATAAAAAGGAAGATAAACCAACAGTTCTTTACCATGAATTTAAAAGGCATATGACGATAATATATTAAACGAGCTAGCAACATGTGTTCTAGATTCATGAACCCAGCTAACAGGATAACAAGCAGAAAACAAATGGAATGGGCATAAAGATTAGACTACGAAAAAATCACAACCTTAATCTACATTAGCCAGTCCAAACTAATCAGGGACAACAACTAAAACATACATGAAAGAAAGCTATCTTAACTATGGAAAGCAAAACTGAAACCAAAAGCTCAACTCAAAATCGACATAACTTATATAAAATAATTTCTAAAAAAAATGTAAAGAAGAAGTTGTTGAACATTTAATCTAAAGAAACTAAAAATTGACATGGTATTCATGTGCATATAAACATCTAGACATCTAACCATTTAAAAGGCCGCAGCAGTAAGAAAACAACAAGAGCACGTCTTCCCAAACAAAGCAGCCTTCAGCAGGAGCTGCACTACAATGCCTCAGCTCTGGGCTTTTTCTTTCAATAGCCGGCCAAATGACTACAGGATTAAACAAGGGTTATTTCACATACGCGAGAACAAAGTGATGCTAGCAACCATCCTCTTTTCAGCAGATATGAATTTTAATGATAAGAAGAGAACATAAACAAAGAATCAGACATATTTGAAACTTATAAAAATATACATGAGATATGAGCTTAAACAACTTAGATAAACACTATTTATAACAAAGAAAACTAACTGATACTAGAATAGAAAGCAAAAACTAAAATTGCTATAAAAATAAGGACTAAACTAATTTAATCCAGTATTGAACACACAACAAAACGGAAAATCTTAAGAGAAGAAGATAGTATGAACTTTTGCCGAGCAGCAAATCGGAACCACAAATCCTCCACCACGAGAGCAAACTCCGACGAATAAAACAACTAGTGACAGCCGAGAGAAAAATTCTCCAGGACTACAAACCCCCAAACAAGGGGTGCTCTTTTCTGTCAAGGCTATCTCCAAAACCTCTCCATGAACAGTGAAGAGAGTGTGTTTATATAGGGCAGCTTCTAGGTCGATTTGAGGGGGGAAAACGATGTGGGAATTGGAAAATTTCAAAAATCCTTGAGTGGATAAGGCCGAGGTGAGCTGGAGAGTGTACGAATTTGTACCATTTTGAAGAAATTGGAAAACGAAAAATCCGAAATTGGGAGATAATACCGTTATGAACCTTTCGAGAATCTTCCAGCGCATCGAGCTCGTGCCAGCACACTTGAATGTACGGATTCAAAGGAGAAAAGAGGGAATTTGAGGCAATCTGGATGATTTAGGGCTGAGTTCGTCTGGTTAGAATGAAGAAGAACGAAAATGGGTCTGGGTGTTTTAAAAGAAGAGTGGGCTGGGTCATGGATTGAAATTGGGCTATTAAAAGCTGAAAGATTGGGTTCAAATTGGATTAAAAGGTTTCAACAGGGAACAGGTCCCTTGGTCTAAAAAATGTGAATTAAAATTGGTAGAGATTGGTGTCTAATCAAATATTAAGCTTCTTAACCTTAACAACATAAAACAATTATTTTGAAGTAAAAGACCAATATGTTGATTAATTCGTGAATTAATCAATCTTTTAGGAAATAAAATGCATACTTAATTAAAACTCTCTTTTTAGTAAAAACGACTTTCTAAATATTTATTCAAAGTGAAAACAATATTAATCTATATATTTTAAGTATATAGAAATATATTTTATAGGAAAAATGGAAAATTTCCCATAAAATGATTTCAAAAGTATTTTTAATTTCCAAAAACAATTATTTCAAATTGTTTGAAATTGAAGAAGCTTGAAAATTAAATAAATTGTGGAGGGCCAAAATTGGGTGTCAACAATGTGTTGAACATAATGCTTGTGAATTGCCTTATGGTGGCCCATATTTAATTGATTGAGAAAATGCTTGATAGCATGAATGTGGACTTGAATTGCTTGATTTGTTATCTGTTCTTTATGGTGTGAACTTACTTATGTGTATTGATTGTTGTACACTGTGGTGAGACATGTGATACAAAGCCGATGGGAAATGGTTCCGGGTAGTGAAATGATATGAAGTCGATGAGAAACGATCCGGCTAGTGAAATGATATAAAGCCGATGAAAAATGATTTCGTCTAGTGAAATGATATAAAGTCGATGAGAAATGGTTCCGACTAGTGGTTTGATATAAAGCCGATGGGAAATGGTTCCAGCTAGTAATTGATTATTGCGATTTGATGCATTTTGATGCTTATGTTTGACTCACTTGTTAACTGTGATTGATGCACTTGTTACGTGTGATTGATCTACTTGACTTTGAGATTCACTTACTTGATATGTGTTGGGTGTTGAATTATGACTATTGGACTGTGATTTTGAGCCTTGTGAGCTATGTATTGTAGAACTGTTAGGTTGGACTAATTTCTATGTAGGTTGTAATTTGAGGAGGTTCGGTTGGGATGAAAGAACTCAATTTCTAACTAGTTGCTTTGTTTATTAGATTGTTTGCTGGGTACCGTGTTGTTGGTACTTACTCCTTACTTCTACACTTATGTAGGTTTCGAGCCCAATATAGCGTGATTGCTCTTTATCTCCCATATTCGAGAATTGTCAAAGAACTTTTGAGAGGTAGATATTTGTCATCCTTGCGGGCCTTCTAGTTCTTCTTTTATGCTTTTTCTATTTGAGAAATAAAGACTTGAGACTTGTACTTATTTCGTAATTTCGCACTTTATGTATTAGTGGCTTGTACACGTGACAACTAGGTTTTGGGGTGTTCATATAATAAATAAGTTGTCTGATTTTGTCTTATTCTTGTTTTATCTTTCCACATTTTCTTTCATTTCGTTTAGGTTGAGGCTGACTTATCTTGATGGGATTAGACAAGTATCATCACGTCTATTTTTGGATCGTGACACATCTAGTATATTTACTAGAAAGATATACACCTCAAACAGAATATAAGCTGGTGAACTGATTATAACGCCTGAAATCTGGAGAGGCGCGACTGACACCCGATACCTTACTTGACCGAGCAAATCAACTAAAATCAAACAAAAAAAAAACAATATACATGGTCCATTAAGGCTAAGTCAAACCTAAAGAAACATAATGAAAATAAACTCAAATATAACTGAAGTATAATACAAGGCAACTAGGTCGCAACTTACTAACGAATCCCCAACAGATGTCTACAAGCCTCTAAGATGAAAATATACTAATCATGAGTCGGTAAAGGACTCCGACATACCCGATACTGATATAAAGCTAGAGAAAAGCCTAAACTCAACAACTCTGAAAAGAATTGAACGTACCCAACTTCAGTTGAACACGACCATTCGCATGAGGCTCCATATCTACCAGATAACCTGCAGGCATAAATGTAGCGTTTCTCAGGCAATGGGGACGTTAGAGCGAAATAATGTACTGAATAGGTAAGGCAATAGAATCATAGAAACAACTTAATTGAAACTGAAACCACAATACAACAAACTTAATAACACAGAATCAACAACTCACTGGTACCAAACTAGTCTCATATATAGTTCATATTCAATTATGGCCCAAATCACATAAATAATCAGCAATTCAATCGTCACACAATCACCTACCCGAGCCTCCATAAGTCCAGCAAGTGTTAACTGCAATCACATGATAATGAATGAAATGCATTGCAACATTATCACAACAAAATCAACTACAATCACAAAAAATCTCACATGCCCCTACCTCAGGTCATCAACTATAGAAACCACAACAAGAACAACCTATTAACGATAAATCGTAGTCAATCGACTTGCTTTTGTCCCATCTTACATCACAACAACGCCAACTACATACCAAGCCTCAAAGATTTTGTACTCAGTTGGCCCAACAACTCAAGCATGGTACACAACAATATGAAATGCAATTGTGATGTAGGCGAACACCCCAATCTATAGCCTCAAAGGCAAAGCAGTAACTATGTTTATGGTGTAGGCTAACACCATCCTAGCCTCAAAAACATGATTGCCTGTGGTGTAGGAGAACACCCCGATTCTAGACTCAAAGAGCATGAAATGTGTGTGATGAACGCATGTAATATAGGCGAACACCCAGATTTTAGCCTCAAAAGTCATGGAATGCATGTGGTGTAAACAAACACTCCGATACTAGCCTCAAAGAGCATGAAATGCATGCAGTGTAGGCGAACGCACCGATCCTAACCTCAACGGGCATGAAATTCAAAAGAAATAACACCACCACAAATAGTATACGGAGTATGTGTTTATGAAAAATAGCAATCCCATAGTAACCCATATGTAGCCCCGAATTCCCAAATTCACAATCACATAAAATAGTAACCACAACTATAATTCATGTCTACTTGATTCATTATTCCAAATCTAATTTCCTAAACAAATCTACGTTGTTGCAGTCTTAGTACTTAATCAGTGATGTTGTTATATATACATGATACAATTACCTTTATTGACATGTAGTATGATCAATGTTACTAATTTCTACTAAACAATTTAAATATCAAACGACTTATATAGGATAAGCCGTACTAATTGTGATTCTCTAGTTAATTATGATCAATAGATTTAAAATATTACATAAATAATTAATTAAATTAATCCCAAGTGGCAGTGGAAGCAACTAAGATGATTGCTAATAAAGAGTAGAGTTATTTGAAGATGTCTAGCTTTCAATTTCCATTTTTGTCTATTTAACAACCGACTCTCCAATAGTATGTTAGACTCGTATATACAAAAAATCACCAGGAATCATGTCAAGAAGTGAAAAAAATAGCCTTTACATAACTTGAATTCGAGCTTGAATAACTTGATTAAGATAATTGATTTATGTTTGTGACCCAATATAGCATTCAATCTTAACTTATCATCTTTTCTACCTACAACTTTCTTAACCTCTCTACAATTTGACTTTCTTTGGTAAGTAAAAATGAAGGAACAAGGACGTATATATAAAACATATACAACAAAACAAATAAATGACTTTCCCACTATAATTAATTAATTAATTCAAAACATTCCACTAGTCAACTGGCAAGTGCTACCAATTAGTCTTTAGATGCAATTTGCCAAAATCCAACGTGTACCTCTGGTGTCACCACCATATCAATTCATTTTACTCTATTACATATATATATATATATATATATATATATATATATATATATATATATATATATATACAGGTATTGCGTTTTCATGATAACATACATATGTAAATTTATCGTAACTAAAGAATTTTTATAAATATTCAAGATAATTTAGGAAGAAACAAAAATATATCTCTATCAAATTCCAATTTAAAATTTATTATTTCAAACACAACTTATGTTACAATAAACTCTCCAATATAAGTTCGTAAGTCTTTGATATGAGACGAAGGAGAACTGTAAATATTCGGATGTTACATCGACTTTGCCCACCATTTAGATGGTTCAAATGTAACACAGACGACGATTTTAGAAAGAAATCTAGCGCTAGATCAATAGTGGCCTTCTGCATAAGAAATGAGAATGAGGATGTGATAAGATCTAAAGATACAAAATTACGTGAGACTTCTAAGATAATTGCAGTTTTGCAGGAGTTATTTCCATCAGAGAGTGACTGAAATTGTGCATTGATAGGTAGCTCACCCTCTCATATTGAGACAGGACTCCCTGAATATTTTTTATGGTATTTAGAAAGTGACTTGAAGTGTGACATTGGAGGTCAAATCAATAAAAAAATTAAGGGAAGGTATGGTTGTTACTATTCAACATATATGTCACGAGGGAAGGAAATACTCTTGCAAATTTTCTATTAACCTAACTTCAAATTCGCACTTGCAACAGACTGCCCCCAATTGCACAGACGAATCCTTGACATCTATGTTCAAAAGAGCTCATGCTCCGAAGTCCGATGGTATAGCAGTGAGGAATGTCTTCCGCCTCAGATCAAAGTTACATAGATGAAATCTTGAATAACAAATACAACCATAAAGATTTTAAGCGAGGCATCTCTGATTTTTGAGATGATGAACTAACAAGTCCAAAGGTTTCCTATTTGATTCGTGATGTACATATGTTTATTTCTTCTTTTTTCTTTGCTTTATTTTTGTTTCTTTTCTTAGAAGACATTGGGCACTATTGGACCGAGTCTTTTAGGCTTTACATTTGTTATGCGCTTTTGGCCCTTCTCTTGTAGGATTCTTATCTATTTTTATAAAAATTAGGGATGGTCATTGTCCATTTTGATAGGGGGAATAAATTAATATTCAAAGTACTAGTAAGTGAATCTAAAGAGTTATCGTCTCTTGACCTCATATAAATTTAACTAAATCAATTTTATTGTAAACAACAAGGTCAATTATTTGTTTAACGCATATCAATAGCAAATGAAATATATCAGCCCATACTCTGCTTTCATTTCCTGTGCTTTGTTGCTTAATTTTCCTTTTCGCAGCTTGGATAATTTTTGAACGAAACACATTTGTTACATCAAAGTCATAAGTTCATTAGGTATATATTTTCATTAATTCGTTGGTGCCTCTAATGTATTCTAGACTTCTAGTATGTTTATTTTATGACTAGATGAAAGACTTAGCATCTACTATTAATTAATTCAAAATATTCTACTAGTCAAATCCCAACAATTAGTCTTTAGATGCAATTTGCTAAAGTCCCACATGTACCTTATGGTGTCACCATCATATTAGTTCATTTTACTCTATCACGTACGTATATATTCAGGTATTGCGTATTCATGGTAATATATATATATAAATTTATCGTAACTAAAGAATTTCATAAATATTCAAGATAATTTAGGAAGAAACTAAAATATATTTCTATCAAATTTCAATTTAAAATTGATTTTTTCGAACACAAATTGTATTACAATAAACTCTCCAATATAGGCTTGTAAGCCTTTGATATGGGATGAAGGATAATCGGTAAACATTCGGGTGTTACATCGACTTTGCCCACCATTTGTATGTTAGTTTTAATAAGTTATGTTAGGAATAAAATGTCTATCATTATGTTTGTCCTAGTCTTTAGGAAGAAGTTTTAAATGTGGGTTGTTGTCAATTTTTTAGGAGAAAATCTTGGTGTACTAGTTCCTAATTTTTAGCTTCAGTTTTTTCTATGTATTTGTTTTATAAAAGGATTGATGTAGGCAGCGTAAGAAAATAGTCGGGAAATTTCTTTTTCATATACTGCCTCTGCTCTATTCTATCTATATTACTGTTTTTTTTTTCTTTCTATCAGTGGTAGGCTAGATTATAAAAAAGAAAAAAAAAAGAAAAATGGAGAAATATACAGTAAGTTTATGGCTTCAGAGAGCAATTACGTGCAAGCATATATTCCGCGTTTTGATGGTCACTGTGACCATTGGAGCATGTTGATGGAAATTTTTTTTAAGGTCAAAAGAGTATTGGGCAATTGTGGAGGTTGGAATCAACGCTCCGGCGGAAGGAGAAACCTTGATGAATGCTCAAACGACAGAGTTTGAAGCAAGAAAACTGAAAGATTTGAAGGCAAAAAATTACCTTTTTCACTCTATTGAACGTCCCATCGTAGAAACTATTCTTTGCAAAAAAACTTCTAAAGATATATGAGACTCCATGAAAAATTAATATCAAGGCACTGCTAGAGTGAAGTGCGCACAACTTCAAGCCTTGAGAAGAGATTTCGAGACCTTGCAGATGAATGAAAGAGAGTCTATAATGAGTTATTGCGCTAGAACAATGAAGATTAGCAACAAAATGTGATTTCATAGTGAGAAGATGAACGATATCACAATTGTTGAGAAGATATTGCGCTTGTTGACGCCGAAGTATGATTATGTCGTTTACTCCATTGAGGAGTCAAAATATATAGATGAGTTATCGCTTGATGAATTGCAAAGCTCCTTATTGGTGTATGAACAGAAGATAAACCACAAATCAACTTTTGACGAGCAGCCCTTGAAGGCTTCTACTTTTATTTCTTCCAATTCTAGAGGTAGAGGAAGAGGATATCGAGGAAACAGAGATGGCGGCAGCAAAGGTGGTAGCATGAATTTTGAAGCCAATGATGACTACGATAAAGGCAGAGGGAGAGATTTTGACAAATTCAATGTAGAATGTTATCGTTGCCATAAATTTGGTCATTATCGTTTTGAATGTCGTACTAGGCTGCCTAATGAGAAAGAAGAAAAGTCAAATTTTATTGAGAATAAGGAAGGAAGAACCTTGTTAATGGCAGTTCATGCTGAAAACGAGCCCGAGGAGCAAGTTATTTGGTACGTGGATACCGATTGTAGTAATCATATGACTAGAAGTAAGTATTCTTTTACTAATCTAAATGAAAAATTTCGATCGACAGTTAGTTTTGGTGATCTCTCAACAGTGAATGTGATGGAAAAGGGTAATATCAATTTTACAAAAAAAAATGGGTGTGTGGAAATCATATCTTATGTGTTTTATGTTCCTGCTTTGAAAGCAATTTATTGAGTGTTGGTCAGCTGTTAGAAAAAGGGTACGTCATCACGTTAAAGAATGATATATGTGAAATTTCTGATCCCTACATAGGACTTATTGCTTTTGTGAAAATGAGTCAAAACAAGTTGTTTCCTTTGAAGATTGAAGAGGAAATGAAAAATCCGTCATAGTTGTGGCATTTTCGATATGGTCACTTGAACTTTGGTGGCTTCAAGATCCTTCAAAGGAAGAGTATGGTAACGAGGCTTCCTGAAATTATTATTCCGTCTTAAGTTTGTGAAGAATGTGTTGTTGGAAAATAACATCGTTCTCAGTTTCTCAAAAATAAGTCATGGAGAGCCAATGAGGTATTAAGGCTGGTACACTCAGATATTTGTGGGACATTAACACCAATCTCTAATGGGGAAAAAGGTATTTTATTACCTTTATTGATGATTATTCCAGGAAGACCTGGGTGTACATTTTGCATGAAAAATTTGAGGCTTTTAATGTATTTATAAATTTCAAAGCACGTGTGGAGAATGAGACTGGAAGGACCATTAAAAACCTTCAGACAGATCGCTGATGTACCGTTTGTTTACGATATTTTTGATGGATTATACTTGAAGTTTGTGTGAGTCTTGGGCAGTTTGTTATTAGATATGATGGTATTTTGATCTAATTTTATAGGAAATAGGTTTGGAGCAGTTGAGTGAAAAAAAGAGCCGAAGCAGCAGAAAATGGCAACTGACGAAGCCCACCTACGAGCCGTCGTTCAGTCGACGAGCCGTAGGTGGAGACGTGGATCACGAGTTCAAGAAAGACCGACTATGTGTGGAACCACGGAGGCTAAGGACGCCCCGTGGTCTGAGTGACGGACCGTCGTTGGTAGGTTGTCGTTTGATTCAAAAAGTTGAGTTCCAATACTTGAACCACAGAGAGACATGATGAACTGTGCATAGACCTACGGACCGTAGGTGATGACCGTCATTTAAAGACCATGATATTTTGGCCAACTGCTGAACCACGGAGGAGACTCACGGACCGTTGGCTGATCCACAGGCCGTCGTTGACTGCCGTTGATCGAAACTGCTCAAATCGGAATTTCCTATATTTTCTTTTCCTACTTGGCTTAGGATTTAGTTTCTATAAATATAAGTTGTATTTTTCATTTTTGGGTTGTTAGACTTTTTGGGATATTTTGTTTTTACTTTGGGATTATTTTGCGAACATTTTCGATAATTAATTCTCAAAGCTTGGTTTATGATATTTACGTTTGATTTTCAATTCAAGAATATGGTATTCATCTATTCTAGTTGTAAGTTCATGATTTATCTTATTAACCCTAACATGAATTGTGAATTCTCAAGCATGAGTAGCTAAATTTACAACTAGGGTTGTGGGAACCATGAGTAATTAACAATGTATGACTAATAATTAAGTAATTCTAAAATAGTGTTGATGCATGTATTGTTAATCCTTTCATTATGAATGCTTTTTAACAGTGGCCAACGTTAGAACTCGTCTCGTTCCTACTTGCCGGACCAAGGAAGTAATAAATGAGAAAATGATTAAACAAAGGAGATTTAGACGTGATTAGCCGCTATCTAATAGCCTGACCCTCATAGTGCAAAGGCTAATCTGGGGTTAAGGGTAAGGGTTAGTAAAGCATACACCTGTAGACGGACTAAGTTGCGTGGTGAAATTCCCTACTTGGAGGACCAATCACTTAGGGATACCTAACTTATCAACCTTGCATGTTAACACTAGGATAGAGTTACTATTATTTGGAATACAACATTAAGAGCTTGTGGGGAACACGTATGCCCTAGTTTTCATCTCATATTGATATCTCAAACTGTGAATCCTGTTTAGTTGTTACTTATTGATACAAATCAACAACTATTACTTTGTTTACAAATCCCTCCTTTTTCCTTTTTTTTTGGAAATAACTCTGACGAAAAGTAAAATTAACTGTGAATTAGCCTAAGTCTAGACCATATTCTTCGTGGGATCGATCCTAACCTTAGTTAGGTTCTTTATTTGACAACGACCGCTTATACTTCTTTAGGAAGGTGTAATTTGGGAGTATCAAATTTTGGCGCCACTGCTGGGGAATACGTTTTTTAGATTAGACTAATTTTGTTATTGAACTTTAGTCAAGTATTTCCTGATTTTATATTTTTGTTTTGTTTTTATTTTCTGCATGTCTTACCTCTAGTGTATGCCAAGTATAAGGAGTCAAGGCAATCCCCTGACTCCCTACAATTCGGAATTAAGAAAAACTCTGAGAAGAATGGCTAGAAGAGGCCTAAATCTCGAAGGACATCATGATCCAATCAGAGCGGGTCAAGGGGGTGGAGCTGGTTTGCAACCTCCTAAAGTCTTGGACGTGCCCGGTCATGTTCAGGGTGATCCACTAGTTGAAAATATGGAAAGAGTGCAAAACGAGCAGGCACCGAGAGTTTGTGATAACTAAAGGGTTGATCATAATGCCGTGGGATCGATAGTGCGATAATTGTCCCTCCACTACCTCCCGGGCACACTTGATGCAAATGTTTACAGCTAGAGGGTTGTTTGCTGGGTTACCCTCGGAAGATCAATATGCTCACATGAGAAAATTGAAAAGTGTATGCTTGAGTAGTGTGGGGCAACCAGATCTAGACATGGATGCGATCGGCTTAAGGGTGTTTCCACTTTCATTGACAGGTGATGCTACTGTATGGCTTTATGAGTTTCCATACAACTCAATCACGACTTGGGACCAGATGCATAAGGTGTTCATGGAGAAGTATTTTCTGGTGTCCAAGAAGTTGAATCTCAAGGATAAACTCAATAACTTCGTAGCATTGACTGGAGAGTCGGTGAGTAGCTCGTGGGATAGATTCAGTGGGTTCATGAGGAGTGTGCCAAACCACCGCATAGATGACGAGTCACTGAAAGAGTATTTCTACAGAGGGCAAGATGACAATGGAAAAGCTGTGATAGATACTATTGCTGGAGGATCTTATGGAGCGTGCACATTTGAGGAGATAGCTGAAAAACTTGAAAAGATCTCCAAGAACAACAAGGCATGGAGCACTAGAAAGGCAAATACTGGAAGGAGCACGTTTGTTGTCCAAACTGCACCAAGTCAATCCAATGATGATATTCGTGAATAGATGGACCAATTAAGAATATAAATTGGCTTGGTGTTGAAACATGTAAGAGGAAATGCAGAGAAAGTGAACGTTGTGAACTATCAAACTAGAGCACCACCTGCTGATGAGTACATTTATGAGGAGGATGCGAACCTGGTGAATGATCAGATTGGGGGGGTGCGTGGGTTTCCGTACTAATGCCAAAGGATCCAATTCGGATAATTGGCGCCAAGGTCAAGAAAACCAAGGTCAGAGCTATGGTAACTACAATCGTGAAGGGAACTATGTCTGTGATGGGAACTTCAATCGTGACAACAACTACAACTGGAATAGCTATGGCACCAAGAATGAGAAAAGTGGACCTTACGTTTTACCTGGGAACAGAGATACTAGACCAAGTATGATTCGCATTAAAGATATGATACACAAGATGATGAAAAGATTTGCTTCGACTGATGACAATGTGAAGGAGATGCGTAGTGATTTATCTAGCATCAGTAAAAAAGTTGAAGCCCATGCGGTATCGATTAAGCAAATTGAGCAGCAGTTGGGTCAGTTGTCCACAATTGTAAATCCACGTCAGCCAGGAACACTTCCTAGCAACAGTGTCCAGAATCTGAAAAATGATGGTCATTGCATGGCAGTTACTACTCGAGGAGGAAAGCAGACTGTAGACCCTCCCATGCCGACCGGAGTGGAAAGTGCAAAAGAGCATGTGGAGGATGAAGTTGAGATAGTTGAGGAGCCAATAGATCTGAATGAGAAGGAAGTTGAGGTGACGCGAAAGATCATCCCTATGCCGAGACCTCCACCTCCCTTCCCACAAAGGCTGGTAAAGAAAATGGAGGAAGGAAAATACCGCAGGTTTATAGCTATGTTGAAGCAGTTGTCCATAAATGTTCCTTTGATTGAGGCACTTAAACAAATGCACGGGTATGCGAAGTTCATGAAGGATTTGGTGACTAAAAAGAGGGCTGTCAGTTTTGAAAGTGAAGACAAGTTGCAGCAGTGTAGTTCCATTGCTACTAGGTCACTAGTGCAGAAGAAAGAGGATCCTAGAGCTTTCACTATCCCATGTACTATTGGTATATTGCACTTTGCAAAGGCCCTGTGTGACTTTGGTGCTAGCATTAACTTGATGCTGTTGTCGATCTATAAAAAGTTGGGTTTAGGAACTCCCAAGCCGATTGCAATGCGGTTACTTATGGCTGATAGAACTGTGAACAGACCTATTGGAGTGCTCCAAGATGTCCCTGTGAAAGTTGAGACATTCATCTTTCTAGCGGACTTTGTGATACTGGATTGTGAAGTTGATTTTGAGGTCCCCATCATCTTAGGGAGACCATTTCTTTCTACTCTGCGTGCTTTGGTTGATATGGAAAGAGGGAAGATAAATTTTTGATTGAATAATGAAGAAGTAACTTTTAATAAATGTCGGTCTATGAAGCATGGAAGTGATCTTAAATCGGTAGTAAATCATATTGTTGAGTAAGAACCATAAGTGTCTATTGAAGAGAGGTTAGGTGTTGAGGCACTAGCGGCTGTGATAATGAACTTTGACGGAGATGGTATTGATGAATATGATGAGCTAGTTGCTGCACTTAATGGGGTTGATTTTCGTCGCAAACCAAGGAAGTTGGATTTAGACATAAAGAATCGAGACACTCCTCCAGCAAAACCATCCATTGATGAGCCTCCAAAGTTGGAGCTTAAGGTTCTTCCATCCCACTTGCGGTATGTATTTTTGGGCCAAAATAGTACTTTACCGGTTATAATTGTTGCTGACTTGAGTGAAGGGAAAATAGAGGGTCTGATATCGGTACTGAAGCGTTTCAAAAGGGCTATAGGATGGACTATTGCTGACATTATTGGTATTCCACTAGGCATTTGTTCTAACAAAATTCAACTCATGCTGGACAGCAAGCCAAGTATTGAGCACCAACGAAGATTGAATCCCCCGATGAAAGAGGTTGTGAAGAAGGAAATCATTAAGTGGTTAGATGCTGGAGTTGTATATCCTATTGCTAATAGTAGTTGGGTTTGCTTAGTTCAATGTGTGCCAAAGAAAAGAGGAATCACTGTGGTTCCTAATGCTAAGAATGAGGTTATTCCAATGAGGCCGGTGACTGGTTGGAGAGTGTGTAAGGATTATCGCAAGTTGAATGCATGGACTGAGAAAGACCACTTTCCAATGCCGTTCATGGACCATATGTTAGATCGTCTTGCTGGAAAGGGTTGGTATTGTTTTATAGATGGGTATTCGGGCTACAATCAGATTTCCATAGCTCTGGAAGACCAAGAGAAGAACACTTTCACTTGTCCTTATGGGACTTTTGCGTTCAAGAGAATGCCATTTGTGTTATGTAATGCTCCGATGACCTTTCAACGTTGCATGATTTCTATATTTTCTGATATGATGGAGAAAACGGTAGAGGTATTTATAGATGATTTCTCTGTAGTTAGTGATTCGTTTGATGATTGTTTGAATCATTTGGCTGAGGAACTAAAACGGTGTGAAGAGTGCAATCTCGTGCTCAATTGGAAAAAAATGTCACTTTATGGTGAAAGAGGGTATAGTTTTGGGTCATCGAATTTCGCGAAAAGAAATTGAAGTTGATAGAGCAAAAGTTGAAGTAATAGAAAAACTACCTCCACCCATCTCTGTAAAAGGTATTAGAAGTTTTTTAGGGCATGCTAGTTTCTATAGGAGGTTCATAAAAGATTTCTCGAAAATTGCACACCCATTGTGCAAGCTACTCTAAAAGAAGTCTAAGTTTGAGTTTGATGATGCTTGTCTGAGAGCATTTGAGGGGTTGAAAGAGAAGTTGACTTCCGCACCAATTATTGTCTCATCGGATTGGGGACAACCGTTTGAAGTGATGTGTGATGCGAGTGGGGTGGCACTTGCCGTAGTATTGGGGCAGAGGCGAGAGAAAATTCTTCATCCTATTCACTATGCAAGCAAGGCTTTGAACATTGCTTAAAATAACTATACTGTTACTGAACAAAAAATTCTTGTTGTGGTTTTAACATTTGAGAAGTTTAGATCCTATTTTCTTGGCACTAAAGTCATTGTTCATACTGATCATTCCGCATTGAGGTATCTTATGGCTAAGAAAGATGCAAAACCAAGACTGATTAGATGTGTGTTATTTTTGCAAGAATTCAACTTTGAAGTGAAAGATAGAAAGGGAACAAAAAATCAAGGGGCTGATCACTTATCTAGATTAGAAGAAGAGGCTATGATTAGTTGTCTGATGAAGTTGAGATTAATGATGCCTTCCCCGATGAACATGTATTGGCTGCTTCTTTTGGCCTTATCCCTTGGTTCGCAGATTATGCCAATTATTTGGCTAGTGATTTGGTGCCTTTGGATCTGTCATTCCACCAAAGGAGAAAATTCATGTCTGATGTGAAGAAATTCTTTTGTAAAGAGTCTTACTTGTTTCGTATTTGTGCTGATGGGATTATTCGTCGCTGTGTGCCCGAGGTTGATATGATGAGTATATTGGAGGCTTTTCATTCGTCTGCTGTTGGTGGACATCATGGTGGGATCCGGACTACTTATAAAATCTTGCAGTGTGGGTATTACTGACCTATTATTCACCAAGATGCTCATGATTTCGCCAAGTCTTGTGATCGTTGTCAAAGAGAAGGAGGTATTTCAAGAAAGCAAGAACTCCCAATGAATCCTATACTAGTGATTGAGTTGTTTGATATTTGGGGTCTTGACTTCATGGGTAAGTTTGTGAGTTCGAATGGAATGAAATACATTCTTGTTGTAACACCCCCTAAATACTAAAACCAAGATTCACATGTCGATACACCATTCCTTAATTAGTACAGTATGTTTTATTCTCATTTTAGGAACTTAAAATTTTACGATATTTGCAAACTTGCTTAACATAAATTATGATCGTAATTTAAGGGATTGTATTGGGGTATTTACATAAGATACTAATTATAAATTACCTATAACTTGAAAGGGAGGTGAGGGATATACATATAGGCATATATGTATGCATTTTGGGCAGCCAACTTTTTGTTTGGGCAGCCACCTTTTAGTGCCATCTGTATAAGTGATAAATATCACTTTTGTAACTATGTTTTCACACCTCCTCTAGAGAAATTCGTTTTCCTTAAGTCTAAGAACCTTGAGAACTTTATCTAACCAGATTGTTCTTCAAAATCACAAGAGAAAAACTTGGTCCTTTTGTCTGGAATTCGAGACTCACCATTCCCTTTGGTAAGTGATGAAATCTATTTTTGAGCTGGGTAGTGTTTAGTATTTTAAGCATATCTCGTTGTTTATAATTCCGTTTACAGTGAATAAATATGATTTGGGAAGCTAATTCATATACCTACAACTCCTATGTTTATGTAAAACTCTAATATAGCTGTTATGGATTAGAAATATGGGACGCAACATAAGACAAGTTCTGTCCAGATTTCAGAATTAGAAATCCTGTATGTTCAATTGTTAGTGTTTTGATTATATATTTTTGTACAAAATGTATTTTTCGGTGATTATTGATTATTTGCAAGCTTAAGATATTTACCTACATATTCCATGAAGGATATAAAGTCCAGTTTTGCAATTTTCCTTTTCAAATCTAAGTTGCGACATGAGGTACTTGATTGGCCAGAATTACTGTTTAGGGAGCATAGTCGTATTTGTACAAGCTAGGCTTACTTGTGATGATAATCCTATTTTATGTCAACATTATTGAGCTACTAGAAAGCAAATAATTTTTTTAATTTTTTTTAAGGTTGTATATACTCGTGTACAAGTTGAGGACCTTGATACGTTGGTTGGTCTACGGTTTGAACTCTTTAAGTTGTGTTGGACTGTTTCTATGCTAAAGCACTGAGGTTTGTGTATAAACTTGTACTTGTACTCTTGTTACCTGCTGGTATATTTGAAAGTTTATCTTGGTACCTTTGTTACCTCTTGTCACTTTGCATTGTCGTGTTGGTATCCTTTAAGACATTAAAGACACTTGTGTAACTCGCCTACTTGTACGGATTGTTTGATCACCTGGTACTCTTGTTGGGACCTTGTCCTTCTTGTGGTTGTGACTTTTTCACTATTGGCATGCCTCTTGATTTAGATCATTTGCCATCTTGACTCTGGATTTTTCGTTCGTCTTAAGTATGAAAGTTGTCCATTTTAAATACGAACTAGAAAGCCATTTTTAATATGGTTCTTGGTTCTCTTGATTATTGGGCTTTGACCCTTCTTGATACAGGGCGTCGGCCCTTCTTGATACTTGATTATTCTTGGTGTGACGACATGATGTATATATTAGGCGAGCCTTGTTATTGAATCTCTTGGGAAATGGTGCTATGAGCGTTCTTGACATTTGGATCTTTAAATATCGAACTTGATACCCTTGATATATTGTTTACTTGATTTACTTATTATATTTCAATTGTGCTGCTCATGACTTGAGAAAGGTAGCTTGGTGAATCTGAGGGCTCCGAAGCTATAGTTTTTACACCACTAAGCTTTATGCTTAGCGATGGTTGTTTCTATCGTAGGGAATGATCGAGAGGATGCATGAAACTGGCCATTGGAGATGAAGATTTTGAGAGCCTTAAAGAATACCACATTCGCATATAGGCATCTATATTTTGTATAAACCTTGGGACCTGTACATGATCTATGTGTTGTACATTTACATGAAATTTAGAAGGCTGATTTGATCATGTCACCATGGGTTATAATATAAGTATGACTACATGTTTTGTTGTTTTGGGGTGTGTAAGCCCAAGTCTTGTAATATACTAAATTTACTATTTGTTTTGAACGTTTGTGTGAAGCATGAACCTAATTCCTCTACAAGATTATAATAAATATGCCCTATATTAATCTCTTTTAAATGTCGCAAGTATTATATTAGATTTCTTCTTAAATGATAGTATCCTTCCGAAAGGGTCGCTACACTTGTGGCGGTTGACTATGTGTCTAAATGGGTGGAAGCAGTTGCGCTCTCAACCAATGAGGGGAAGAGTGTCACCGTGTTTCTGAAAAAAAGTATCTTCTCTAGATTTGGTACACCAAGGGCGATTTTTAGCGATAGAGGTTCTCACTTTTGTAATAAGTTATTCAAGGCATTGCTTGAGAAGTATGTTGTTCATCACAGCATAGCAACTCGTTATCATCTGCAGTCTAGTGGGCAAGTAGAAGTATCAAAAAGAGAGATAAAGCAAATTCTTGCAAAGACTTTGAATGCAAACAAAACTGATTGGTCAAGAAGGCTTGATGATTCTCTATGGGCCTATCGCATTGCATTCAAGACTCCCATAGGTATGTCCCGCTACCAACTTGTATGTGGAAAGTCTTGTCATTTTCCTGTAGAGTTAGAGCACAAAGCGACGTGGGCACTCAAAAAGCCGAATTTGGATTGGGGTGCCGCATCAAGTCAAAGATTGAATGAGATGAATGAGCTTGATGAGTTCACATAAAATCATATGAATGTTCAGCCTTGTACAAGGAGAAGATGAAGAAGTACCATGATCCAAAGATCGAAAAACGTGAGTTCGTTCCCGGTGATTTGGTACTCTTGTTCAACTCAAGGTTGTGATTGTTCCTTGGCAAGCTCAAATCCAAGTGGACTGGGCCATTCAAAGTGATACAAGTATTTCCACATGGAGTTGTTGAACTTGAAAACAATGAAGGAACGCGATTCAAGGTGAATGGTCAACGGATGAAAATCTACTTAGGGAAGTCTGAAGAAGTCAATGAAGTGATAGAGAAATGGGGTCTTCATGAAGTGTAACACCCCGAATTTAAGAAAGGGCCTAATAGCATTTTACTAGAACTTGCAGGTGCCATCCACGGCCCGTGGTTTGGACCACGGAACGTAGGTGGGTCCGTGGAAAGGCCATCAAAAAGTTTCCAAGGCCATGGACCATGGCTGGACCCATGAACCATCGATGGGTCCACAACTCGTGGCTAGGGAGCCGTAGGTCAGGCCAAAACTCTCCGAAGTTGGCGATGATTGTGCAGGACGGACCGTTGGTCAGTCCACGGTCCGTCAGTCTCGAGTCATGGGTGGTGAGGCGGCAGTTAATGTTATGGGTAGTTGGGTCTTTTCCTAATTATTTTATCTCTATACTACATCGTTTTACCCTTAACTAAGACCCCTATATAAGCATTTTAACCCCCCAAATTCAACCCATTCAAGTCATTCTTCCAAAATCACAAAAGAAGATCAATTCTCCTCTCCAAAATATTTCTCTCTCTAGAAACTTGAAGAAGAAGAAGGGTTCAACCTAGGGTTTCAAGGCAAGCCTCTATTTTCACCATTGAAGATAAGCAATTGGCTTTGAGGTATTATAGTTTTCATCCATGGATTCCTTCCATTCATGGAGTTCCCAAATTCATCTATTTTCAAAGTTAGAAATCCCCAATTGAGTTAGGATTTTCTTCAATTGCCATGGGTTCTCTTGATTATTGATTTAAATAATTGAATTATGATCTCTTATGCATGAATTGATGAAACACTATGATTTTATGATAATTTCCCCTATGAACCCATGTAATCCCCATGTTTTTAAGTTATGAGCATATGATGTGGGATTTTGATTATGAAGGAAGATTTTTATGAAATTTAGCATGTACTGATATATCTACATGAAGTTATGATGAAATCCATATCTAACCCATGTTTTCTAAATGTTGATGATTGAAAGTGGGTTTTGAACCTTGAAAGGTAAATTATAAAATTATGCATGTTCTTATGAAATCTATGCAAATGTTTTAAGAATGCTTTGAGAGTAAAGTATCAATGATGATGTTGTTGTTGTGTTGTTGAAAGGATAATTCTCATATACACATAAAAGCATGATGTGAAAGGTTTTCTCACATAGTAAGGATTCTAAGGTTGAAAGATCTTCTCACCTAATTGAATCAAAGATTAAGAGCTATCCTAATGAAACCTAGCTTGGATTGGTTATTGAATGATACTTTTCCATGGATGATGACTTAGCTTGGATTGGCATGATGACGTGCCTTTCCATGGATAATAAGAACAAGTAAGAAATGATTATTCTGTGGGATTTATTCTTAGCACCGAGAGGATATTGAGATGGAGGCTCTCCCGTTAGTAGAGGTCGGGTTTCTAGAAGCAATCTCCTTATCCCTTAACTATGTGCCCCCATTGGATGATTGTCTAGATGGACATTAGCTAGTGGATGCACTTAAGCTAGAAGTTCATGGTCCTTACCTTGGCAAGTAGGACAACCCTTTTCGGTGTGGGAGACATCGGAGGATCATGTTATAGCTCACATGGTCTCTATGTCGGTTAAGGCTACTTCCCACATTAATAATGAAGTAAGGTTACTTCAAGAAGTATCTCATATGTGTTCAAATATTTTAATGATGTTAGCTTGCATTGACCATGTATTATGACTTATGTTTTCTAACCCTTTTATATCATGTTTTAGCTTGGTCAATTGCATGTCATGAAATGTCCTCTTTTAGCTTGATTTAAATGTTTTATGCATATCTATCATACTTGGTACATTGTTTTGTACTAACACATACTCCTGCCTACATTTCCCCAAATGTAGGGTCCGATAGTCAGGGTCATCAGTTTCGTGGCTAGTGGTTGATTTTGAGATTCCCGAGCTTTGGTGAGTCCTCATGCTTCAGGATGGATTTTCATTGTTCTTAGTTCTTTCTTGTATTTCAGTTTTGGACATGATGTATGGGCTAGGCCCAATTTCATTCTATTGTATTAGATGGCTATTGAGACACGAGTTTTAGACTTCCACGTTTCTTTTATAAAATGCTTGGACTGTTGTTTTACTTCTATTGTTCTATTTCTTATGTTATGAATGCTAACTGGCTTGTATGGGGTCCCTCGGGGTCCTGTACGCCATGTTACATCTAGGATGTACCCCTGGGTCGTGAAAAAATTGGTAATCAGAGCACAAGGTTTAGAATGGTCCTAAGATGTCTCATAAGCCACGTTGAGTAGAGTCTTGTTCATGAGTGTGAAGCGCGCCATATTTATGAATGAGAGGCTACAAGATGTTTAGGAAACTCCACCTCTTTCATTACTCTAAAGTCGTACGATAGAGTTTAACTCTATAAGGTCTCTCTCCTAATCCTTATTCGATTCTCTACAGGATATGACTACTCGAAGAGCTTATGCTAGAAGGAATGTGAGGGAGAATGAGGAACACAAAGCTCCTCCCCAAGCTCCTCAAGCTACGGTCGATCCTTTGGCCGAGCAAGTGCCTAATGCGGAGTTAAGGCTGCTTTTCAAGTATTGGCTCAAGCCGTGACGGCCCAAGCCAATAGGGAGGTTGTGGTCCCTGTGAACCCAAATATGGGTGTCACGACCCAGGGGTACCCCCTTGATGTAACAAGGCGTAGAAGACCCCGAGAGGTTTCATACAAGCTCCTTAGAATATCATAACATAAAGCAATAGAAATGATGCGGAAATTTAAAATATTTTCCATAATATCAAAGTCTTTTATAAAACGAGCGGAAGTCTATAACACTTGTCTCAAACCAACTAAAACCATAAATGTCTTTGGGACGTTGCCCATACAAAAGTTCTAACATGAAAATAAAAGACATAAAGGAAAGGTGATCAAATCCTCGATGCTATGAGGACTCACCAAGTCTTCGATCCTTTCTCTACTAGGAACCTAGCCACGGGGATGGAACTTAATATCACCGGACCCTATATTTGATAAGAATGTAGGCAAGAGTATGTGTTAGTACAATCAAGTACTAAATATGATAGCTAGCATAAAAACGTAGTCATAGGCATAATCATCAACATAGACATGGTATAAGCATTAGTCAACATAAGGCATAATCCATAAGCATAAGAAATACATCATATTCAAAAGCATAGTCAACACTTAGATCTTCATAACATAAGATAACCACTTCATAAGTAACCTCAAAGCATACTTGTGCAATGAATGGATAAGACCCCATTATCTCACCCATGCTAAGTACCCCTTTAGGCCATCATACATATTTGTCATCTTTCTATCTCATCCTTAGCTTATTTCTCATAGACAAGGGAACCTTTACCTTTAGTCAAACATATCAAGGAAGGCAACTATAGAAACAATCCAAGCTAAGCATACATCATATAAGCGAATCTCATATTAAAACATACTTACGATACTTCCTTGGAGTAACTTTGTTTCATCATAAACATACATATTGGTTGGGGACTAGTCCCTCTTTAGTTCTTGCCACAATTCATGAAAGGTAATTCTATACATAGTACAAGGCAAGTCATCACACATGAACGGTTACGATATACCAATTCAAGGCTACCAAAGAAAAACATCATATTATGCTAGACCAAGCTACCATGGAAAGCATACTAGTATGCAAGTCCAAGCTATTCAAGGATGGGTACTATTGCTCAATCCAAGCTACCAATGAAATGGTTTGGCCTAACCAAGTCATGCTACCATGCAAGCATTCTATTATGCTAATGCAAGCTAACCTTTCGAAAGGTACTATTTCTCAATCCAAGGCTATCCATGAGATCTACTACTCAAGCTAACATGCATGGTCTTGTCTTACCAAGTCAAGCTATTGATGAAGGGATACCATATCACAACTTCAAGCTATCATAATTAACATACTTCTATACATATGGAGATTGTTACTAGAAACCCGAACTCAACTAGCGTAAAAGGTTTCCATCTCATGAGACATACTTTGGGAACCCGAACTCAACTAGCATAGAAGGATCCCATTTGGAAGCCGGACTCAACTAGCGTGAAGCTTCCATCTCATATTCAATATCATATTTATGGAAGAATATTTTGACACTCAATCCATGTTCAATTCATAAGATAACCTTTAGGTCATGCATTATACATTCATAAGGTAGACTATGTGGGTAAAGTCCTTCCACAACAATGCTATCTACTAGTCTACCATTCTCATGTAGGCTTCACTCTCAAAGCCTTTACATACATAATTCAACATATTAGCTTTACTCTCAAGCACTAGGAATAAATATTCATAACTATAATCTTTAATCTCAAGCAATACCTCTTATAAGTATCTCATAGGCCTAAGTCTCAAGGCATTCTCTACCCACATGCTTCATTCTTAAACAATTCCAATCATATATCATCATATAGGCATAAACTCAAGCATTACTAATCATGATCCATCATATATACTTTAATATAATTCAATTCATGTCTATATTCTTTCACTCTCAAGCAATTACAACACATATCATTAACCCTATAAGATCCTCTCTAAATCCTCAATTTCTATTTTCAAGGCACAAACCCACATTACTTCAATTTCATCAACTAGACTAGGGTTAGGCATGGAAAACATGTAATATCATCATAATAACATGATTCACTACTAATTCAATCATAAACAATCCATATCCACTCAATTGGATCCATAATCAACATAACCCACAATATTGGAAGGAACCCTAACTTGAATTGGGGATTTCATCTTCACAATTGGGGAAAACTAGGGAACTCCATGGATGAATAATCTATCATACCTTGCTTACAAATCCCTCACAAATCTTGGAATATTGGAGACTTGAACTAGCTTGAACCCTTCTTCTTCTTCTTTCTACAGAGAGAATATTTGGGAGAGAATTGGGTTTATTTTTTGTGAGTTGAGAGAATGACTTAAATGACTTAATTTAGGGGTCTAAAGTCTTTATATAGGTGGTCTAGATTAGGGTAACACGACACCACTTAATCCTAATTAAAACTTGAAAGACCCAAAGTGCCCCTTCACTTAACCACCAAACTGCCCCAACCCACGAGACCACGCTGACGGGCCGTGGGTGGACCCATGGTCCATGCTGGTCAAGTATGGTTTGGGTTCTGGGAGTTGGCAACCAAGGGCTTGAACCACGACCCCACCCACGAGGTGTGGACCCACCCATGGGGCGTGGGTCCTATCGTGGGTTACTGTATTAGGTAGAATCAAGAGGGAGTTCACCCACGCTGCCCACCTACGGGGCGTGGGTCCAACCACGGGGCGTGGGTGGCCTAATGGGTGACACCTGGAACCCTAAAACATGCTAAACTTCCCTCTTAAGGCTACGGGGTGTTACAGTGGGTACAACAGCATCTAGAGTGAGGGACTTCACTAGGATGAATCCTTCAGAGTTTCATGGTTCTAAAGTTGAGGAAGATCCTCAAGAGTTTATTGATGAGGTCTACAAGGTATTGATGATAATGGGAGTGACGCCGGTGGAAAAGGCGGAGTTGGCCACTTATAAACTAAAAGGTGTTCCTCAAACTTGGTTCAACTAATGGAAAGAAAGGAGACCGGAAGATGCGGGTCCTCTTAATTAGGAGAAGTTTAAAGCTGCTTTCCTTGATAGGTTCTTTTCCCTTGACATGAGGGAAGCAAAGGTGCTTGGGTTTATCAACCTTCGACATGGAAGTATGAGTGTGAGGGAATATGCTTTGAAGTTCACACAATTGTCGAAATATGCTCCAACAATGGTTGTCGATTCAAGGGCAATGATGTGTAAGTTCATTTCGGGTGTGTCTAAAATGGTGGTTAAAGAGTGCCGCACCACCATGCTCATTAATGACATGGACATCTCTCATCTCATGGTTCATGCACAATAGATTGAAGAGGAAAAACATAAGGAGAAGTCTAGGGAGACAAAAATGGCTAAGACCGGTGATGGTAATTTCTCTCATGCAAGGTCCGATGGACATGGTCGTTCTAGATTTCGATAAAGGTTTTCCAGTCAAGGTTCCTCCAATGCTCCTTCTACGTTCAACAAAGATAGGGTGTGTAACCCTAAGCCTCAAGGAGGTAATAGTAGTGGATATACATTGCCCATGTCTACTTGTACTAGGTGTGGAAAGAAGCACGAGGGTAAGTGCCTAGCCGACACGGATGGTTGTTTCAGTTGTGGTAAAAGTGGTCATAAAATGAGGGATTACCTAATGATTACGGCTAAAGGAAGAGAGGGCAAGCAAGCTCCTCCTAGTGGTTTGGGTTCCAATGCTCCCAAGCAAAACCGATTCTATGCACTTCAAACTCGTGGTGAACATAAGGGTTCTCCCCGATGTGGTTACTGGTATGTTGAATGTTTTCCAACTTGATGTTTATACTTAACTTGATCCCGGTGCTACCTTGTCTTTTTTGACGCCATATATGGCTATAAGTTTTGATGTGCTTCCTGATGTGTTGTTAGATCTATTTTCTGTCTCTACTCCTGTTGGTCATTATATTGTGGCTAAGAGGGTCTATAGAAAGTGTCCTGTTTCCTTGTCCCATAGAGTTACTCTTGTTGACTTGGTAGAGCTTGATATGCTAGATTTTGATGTTATCCTTGGTATGGATTGGTTGTACTCATGTTATGCTTCTATTTATTGTAGAACTCGTGTAGTCAAGTTTCAGTTTCCAAATAAGCCTTTCCTAGAGTGGAAAGGGAGAAATTTTATGCCTAAGGGTCAGTTTGTCTCTTCTCTTAAAGCTAGAAACATGATTTCTAAGGGTTGCATTTACCATCTAGTTAGGGTGAAGGATGTAGATTCCGAAACCCTTACTCTTGAGTCAGTCCCCATTGTTAATGAGTTTCCAGAAGTGTTCTCAGATGACTTACTCGGTATTCCTCACGAAAGGGAAATAGACTTCGGTATTGACCTTCTCCCAGATATGCAACATATTTCTATTCCTCCTTACCATATGGCTTCGGCAGAATTAAAGGAATTGAAAGAACAATTGAAAGATTTGTTGGATAAGGGTTTCATCCGACCGAGTATATCTCTCCATGGGGTTCTCCAGTTTTATTTGTTAGAAATAAAGATGGTTCTTTTCATATGTGTATTGAATATCATCAGTTGAACAAGGTGACCATTAAGAATAAGTATCCTCTTCCGAGGATAGATGATTTATTTGACCAACTTCAAGGAGCAATTTATTTCTCTAAAATTGACCTTCGGCCAGGTTATCACCAATTGAGGGTGAGGGAAGATAACATTCCGAAGATGGATTTTCGAACTCGGTATGGTCATTATGAGTTTTTGGTAATGTCATTTGGTTTGACTAATGCTCCGGTGACATTTATGGATTTGATGAATAGGGTGTTTAGACAATACCTTGATATGTTCGTAATTGTGTTCATTGATGATATATTGATCTATTTGTGAAGTGAGGATGAGCATATTGATCATTTGAGGATCGTGTTGCAAATTCTTAAGGACCAACAACTCTTTGCAAAGTTTATCAAATGTGAATTTTGGTTGAGGTCCGTAGCTTTCCTTGGCCATATTGTTTCAAGTAAGGGTATTGAGGTAGATCCTAAGAAAATGGATGCGGTCAAGAGTTGGCCTAAACCTCTAACTCCCTCGGATATTAGAAGTTTCTTGGGTTTAGCCGGTTACTATAGAAGGTTTGTTGAGGGATTCTCTTCTATTGCCTCTCCTTTGATGGCTTTGACTCAAAAGAAGGCTAAGTTCATATGGTCCGAAGTGTGTGGGAAGAGTTTTCAAAATTTGAAGAATAGACTTACTTCCGCTCCGGTGTTGACCTTACCGGAAGGGACCAATGGTTTTGTGGTTTATTGTGATGCCTCTAGAATTGGGCTACGTTGTGTGCTTATGCAAAATGGGAAAGTTAGTGCCTATGCCTCAAGGCAACTTAAGATTCATGAGAAGAATTACCCTACCCATGACCTTGAACTAGCGGCGGTTGTTTTTGCCTTAAAGATTTGGAGGCATTATTTGTATGGTGTGCATATATATGTGTTTACCGACCACAAAAGTTTACAATATGTGTTTAAAACAGAAGGATCTAAATCTTCACCAAAGAAGCTGGCTTGAGTTATTGAAAGATTATGATATGAGTGTTCTCTACCACCCTGGTAAAGCAAATATGGTGGCGGATGCTCTTAGTCAGTTATCTATAGGTAGTGTTGCTCATATTGAAGAAGAAAAGAAAGAGTTGGTTTGAGATGCTCATTGTCACGCCTCGAGGCTACCCCTTTGGCGTAAACACGAGACCTAGGATCATGAGTGACCCCAAGCTAACCCTGAGCTGGCATATTCTAAGCATACTAAATAAACTAAAGTAAAGAAATACTGTGCGGAAGCTAAATCATGAGGTAAACTGAAATGATGGGGAATACCCATAAACTATCTGAATATATATAACAGAGAGTTTAACAACAGCTGAAAATCAAACTCAAATGCTAAAGCTGATTCTAACTATGTCTGAAAATAGCCTCTAACTGACTAGAAGTGCTGGGACATGCCCCAGCTAAATCTTGCAAAAACTGAAACTAAGACTAAAAGCAAAAGAAACATATCTGTCGTCCTCGGATAATGAGGACTCACCACTAATACAGCTGAGCTGGAGATCGGGAACCGATCTATGCGTGATCTGTAAGCTGAGAACCTGGACCTACATCACGAGAAGATGTAGCGCAGAGTATGCGTCAGTACTTGAAAGGTACTAAGCATGCAGGATAGAGTAAAGCTGAATAATAACATAACTGAACAAAGCATATAACTGAGAAATGATATGATATAAGCATGGTACTATACTGAGAATACTGAACATGAACTAATTGAATGCAATGACCAAGTTTATAACATGCTGAGACTGAAATCTGACTGTAACTGATAACATGGTCAATGCAATAGAATCTGA
>JAJONR010006953.1:0-31954 GCA_029582245.1 Solanum etuberosum
ACTAATTAACTCTACAACAATTGCAATTTAAGCTAAACTAAAGTAATAAAATATTTAACTAGAAATGCAAAATCTTTTGAGATAATTTTGAAATATTTATAGAACATACTAATTATGTGCATAGTTGTATAAAGCATATTTATTATTCAAAAATTATAAAATTGAAAAGGTTATTTTAAAAACTTTAAAATTGTTTTGAATTTTGTAAAGTCAATTGTTTCAAATCGTTGGAAATTAAAGAAGCTCAAAAATTAATTTGCATCGGGGACGGTCAAAATTGGGTGTCAACACCAAGTTTCAACACGTGTCGATCATTAAGGAATATTGGACGTTTGTTATATTTATGTGCCTTGAATCAATTTAACAATGATCTTTATATTTATGTGCCAATTGAATCAATTTATCAATGATTTCTTTGAATTTAAAGAGTGGAATATGTTGTTTCATAGCAGGGCTGTATGTGGCTCGGCAAGTTTTTTTGCAGTGTGTGGAATGATCATTATCTATATACACACAATGGATAAATGTTACAAAATCTGATTTCAAATTCACTAAGCCAAAGAAGTTTCAAAATGGATAAAATGTTTCAAAATCTGATTTCAAGTTCACTAAGCCAGAGAAGTTTCAAGCAAAAATCAGTGTAACAATGTTATGGGCACACAAGATTCACTAGTTCATCAACTTCCAATTCTAGAAAGTAACGTAAGACACAAAGATCCTTAATTTTAAATTCTCATGTAGAACATCGTTAAGTTGTGATAGTTCTTTCATGTTATTTCCTGGGTAATCCCAGGTTTACTTGTTCTAATGACAAATATAGGAGAAACAATCTTGTTTGCTCACATTGCTATAAGAGAGGGCACAGCATGGATAAATGTTATGGCCACACAAGATTCACTTAGTTCATCAACTTTCAATCCTACAAAAGTAATGTAAGACACAGGTTCTAAATTTTAAATTTTGCATCTAGAAAAGCTTTGAATTTTTGTAGTTCTTTCGTATCATTTCCTGTTTATCCCAGGCGTGGATAAGAGTTACAAACTCATAGGATTCTTTGGTGATTTCAAATTCACTAAGCCAAAGACGTTCCAAGCAAAAATCAAGGATAACAATGTTATGGCCACACAAGACTCACTAGTTGATTAACCTCTTTCTGCTGAGAGTTTTAATGCATAACCACCAGATCAAGTCAATCAAATAATTCAGCGTTAAGGAAATGAATCCAACAATGAACTTCAAATTCAGAATCCAATGTTCTTGCGGTAATTCATGCTGGTACATTTTTATCTTCTTATATGACTTAAGGTTAATTCTAGTTCATGGATGTACATGAGCTACAAAACATGTCATTCAAGGTTAAGGCAGTGTTGCTATCTTTCCAAAAAAAAATCTTATTAAATTATTATAATTCTTCGATTGTTTCTAATGAACAAGTAAGAAATAATTATAAAGTTATATATTCCATTAAATGCTCTATTAATAACCATTAACAATTTCAGAAGTTTTGTATTCGAAAATTAAGTTTCACGCCATTATTGTTGTTTGAATTTAATATTATTCTAAAAAATTGATAATAATATCTCTCGAAAAGTTATATCTCAACTTTGAAAAAGTTTGATGAAGATTAAAATTGATTTTAATTGAAAGTTTCAAATTGAAATTCAAAGAGAGACATAAATAAGTGTAAATGTATACAAGAATATACACCAATACCTTCAATATCGACATACAAAATAATATGATAAACGATATAATTGTACAACAACCAATAAAAGATCGTGAAAAGACATAGTGGTCTTCTACCTTGTGTGTATATTTTTTGAGAGGATATTATGCAACAAAATGTTATACGAAAATAGAAGTATTGACCAAATCGGTATATATTTTACATATAAAAAAATCTCGTCATTCTTTGAAAATCCAAAAATCAAGCCTAAGTTGCAATTTGCAAGACATCTCAATAAAATTAATGTTCTAAGGTCAAATTATAAAAGTCCTTAAAAATATATATAGGTGCCTAAAAATATTATTAATTTAGGGTTGTTTTTTCGTTTTTACATACTACTTGTTTTAATATAATATTCTTAAAAAACTGTTATACTAGGTTTGTTACGCAGTGATTTTATTATTTATAATAATTAGAATTAATTCTAGTTAATAATTAAATATATATATTGGAACCTCTAAATTTTGAGACCTAAAATAAATACTTTACTAATCTTACTCTTGAGTCACCCCCGCGAAGTCAATAAATATTATCGTATTTTTGATCTATTGAGAGAGAAAAAAAATCCCTTTACACTGTAGCGCAACGCCATACCCCAAGTGGCTGATTTACACAAGCATTCATTTCTGAGGCTATATTTAATTTTATCCCAATCTTGTGTATAAATAGTTTTTAGAGAACTTTTCTTCTGAACAACGTTAAAAGACGTTGTTCAAACTCATAAACAAAATATTAAATTATTGTTTAATATTTAAAATAACTTATAATGTTTTAAATTAAAAATTTTAATTTGCGGAAAGAAAAAAGAATCTTAAAAGCAATTGTCCAAAAGGTCCATAAGTATTAAAAAATATTATCATCTAAAAAGTTCATAAATAAAAAGATGGCTATTTATATAAAACAATTATAAAAAAAGAGACGCCCAAAGAAATTTACTCCCTATCCAAATTTGGTCCATTACGAGTGTGACTTATCCAACAAAAAAGTAAGTGTTTCGTAGAGACAGGTATAAATGTGTGAGTCTATCCAAGTCACTAACTGTTAAACGCGCAAAATAAAAATAAAAATTGATATTTCATCTCCAATAAATTATCGTGGTTCCGTCTAAAATTATTTACCATGTTTCTCTTTTACAACTTTTTTAAGAAAATATTTATTAGGACGACCCAATATTTGATTATTTTGTCTTAATTTGTGTCTTGATATATACTTCTCTTATAGTATAACTCTATTTATGTACCATTATGAAGAATTTATAAATAATTACTATTAAAACTAAAATTATTATTTTTATATAAAAGTCACGATAAATAATTTGAATCGGAGTCTACTATTGTTCAATGCAAGTTTTAATATACGGATGGACCCAAGAGACAGTTTCTCCATACATACATTTCAGAATTAAAGCCAAAGGGATAAGAAGCATCACACATTCTCCCACCCACTGATGTAATAATGTTTGATTTTTTTCATTCTAATAGCTTGTGAGATTCAATTTTAAAAATTTACATAGTATTTAAAAAAAAAATACTAGTCACATTTTATGTTTAACTAATTAATTTGAAAGATAAGTTTACTAATATTGGAACAACATTTCTGCTTAGTCAAAATTCATAAGTATTTTTTGAAGAAAATCCTTTTTTTAGCTTATGCTAATACTACTCAAATTTAAAAGATCAATACTTATTTTTAAAGCTTAACCAAAAGCTTCAACTATCTAAAAATAAGCACTCAGATTAAAAGAAGATGCATACATTGGTCAAATAAGATACAATTAGACTTCTTACCTGCCTAACATTCATTGATTCTTATTGGAAAAAAGAAGTAAAAGAAGGTCTCAAGTGCTGCAATTAATACAAGATGGGATAATATTAGTGGATTTAATTAACCAAAATATAAGAAAGGATTAATAACTCAAACTAAACTATAGTACTCCTTGAGAAGTAAAAATTAAATTAGACCTTTTATTGAGTAAGAGAAGATGCATTATTGCCAGTAATAGTACTGGATACAGAGGAAGAATTATTCTTATGATTATGCATCCATACTTTAAACACCTTTCTACTTACCCCTATCTCTCTGCAAAATCTCTCGGTCTCGTTTTCCTCATCTTTCCTTTGTAGCGTCCACCCCAATTTCTCCGCAAATGCCAGCATTTTCTCCTTCTGATCTCCCGTAAACTTTGTCCTAAACCTCTTCTTCCCGCTCCTCTCTGATATCGTCGGCGACTCTTCAGTAGTCGCCAGACGGTAATCATGAGCCGCGATGATTTCTCTATCATCGCGGCTACTGTTGTTGCTGTAACTTCCACCGCAAGTGAACTTGCGGTGAAAGTTACGGTGACAGCCGCAGGCAGCGCAGTTTAAACTGGTGCTGCCTCCGGGTGAAGTGTTGTTGTCATCAAGTGTGAATTCTCCACAGCCATCAGTGGCATAACTGCCAAGGCTGGCTGCATGGTTCCTTAAGCACTCTCTGTAAATGTCATTTGATTTGTCTCCTTGCATTTTCTCTCTCTCTCTTTCTTTTTCTGTTTTGCCTCTCTACTAGTCTTACTACATATATCATAATCATATATGTATGTACATTGTACGCCGAATCAGAGATTTTAATTTTATGAGTTCTGAATTTCAAAATAATGACTTCAAGTACGGCTAATAATTGGGTTTGATAATTGAACTCGTAGTTGGGTTTTTACTTCCGACTATGTTATATATTCCTCAATATTAAAGGAGTTTAAGTTATGTATATCGTGAATGTACATAATTCGTACTATCTTTGAAAATTGCATTTTAATTAGTATTTGCCCCAAAAAAGAGAGAATATTTTTCTTATTGAAATTATATATTATACCAAATGGGGAAATTACTTATGTCATTTATGAACAAGACTTATTTGTTTCTACAAAAAGTATATTAACTCTTATTAGATAGGAGTATCACTTCGACTAACATAACATGTAACTATATAGTTTTTATTTTTAAATGTTCAATTCCGATGGCAAAGTCAGAAATTTTGTTAAGTATTTCAAAATAAAATATATACATATAAAAAGTAATTATTAACCTATATTATTCTTACCATTTTTGATATACATGATACAAAAAGTATATTAACTCTTCTTTAATGTTTTCTCCATCAATTTTTCCATCATAGTATATTAAATATTGCTTTAAAATAAGAAGAAGACGACGGTATGTCTGTATGAAAAGTATAGTCGATAAAACGTGTATGATCAAAATTTGTCTATACCCCACCTATGGTATAATTGTATATTCCTTCTCAATATATTTTTATTTACATATTTATAATTCCTGAGATTCATGATTGCTTGTTGGTAGGATGAAAAAATACTAAAATTTACGATTGTTCGTTTGAGCCGAATTGATTATTCGATCATTTCAGAAGTGGATCGAATATGAATTAACTCATTATTCAATATAGAATATGGATAACATATTTGGTATTCATTAACTCCACTACATTTTTCTATATTTTAAATAAATTTATTGATTTCATTTTCCTAGTTAAATCTGATTAAAAGAAGTATTAATATATGAGATTTTGATTTATTTGAAAACATGTTTTTTGTAGGTACTAGAAATAATTATTCCCAATAAGAATCTCAACAAAAAGTAGCGTAAATAGATAGAAAGAAAGTTGAGAATCATAATTGATCTGAAGAAACTAAAAGGGGAAGCAGATATCAAAGAGAAGAAGACATATTATTGGTTGCTTAACGTATTTTTCATATATCAGTATTAAATAAAAAGAATGTATTTTTATTTAATTCAACTCATCTATTTATCACCCTACTCTTACTGGTAACAATATTTAGTTAATGACCTTATAAAATGTTGGAAGTCGAAAAAAGAAATTTTCGAGTTGTTCTCATCACGAATATTTTCACTTTTCTATTAGTGGTTAAGTTACAACTTACAAAAATAATGAAAAATAACCACTCGATCAAATGTAAAATTTCTTTATTTCATATTTGGATAAAAATTCTTAATTTCAAAATGGTTCATCTTATAATGGTAGTTTTATTTTTTAAACCACATTTTAGGTGAGACGACAATTTCGAAAATGAAATACAAAATAACACATTGCCTTTTTTCAAGTTCTTCTCCCAAAATCTTTAAGAAAGTTAAGATTGACACTAAACACATGTTTTATATTCTCATTTTTAGTACAACTAAAATAAAGTAGTAAAAACATATTTATTTAATAATCTCGTTATTATTTAGTACATGTATTATAATTTTAATATAACTTGTTATCAATTAGTCCAACAAGAATAATAGAATAAATTCCTAATCGTCAAAATATAACTAGGGATATTAAATATTAGTAGTAGGGCTCACTTTGGAAGAGACAAGAGTAGATATATGACCTGTAAAACATTTTATGTTTAATTTAGATATAGTTCTTGTGCAGTAGAGGAGAGGGACAACTCGACAATTGACAACCAACAAAAGCATTTTATTTGTGCAGGAACCAACGTGACTATACGTAAACAAAATCTTCACAATATCATTTTTAAAAATAAATAAATAATTATAACTAAATGATACTTCCTTCGTTTAAATTTATTGGTCTAGGTTTAATTTGATATGAAATTAAAAAATATATATAAAACTTTAAAATATTATGATTATAAATTAAAATGGTGTAGAATTTACCAAAATGTTACTCATGTGAAAAGTTGAAATTAAGAATTAGCTAATTTTTTTAATTTTATAATACAAACAAATTGAAAGGAAATGATAATTTTATTTCAATGCATGAGTCAGCTTTTCTATGGTCTGACTTAATTATCTTAGAAACTTTATTTAACGACAACATAGTCCCATTAAAATTCATGAATTAACAATTAATCTTCATACTAATTATTATAATCATATACAAATTTAAGTTTTTTTTAAAACATTTCATCATGATTAGCCACTTCAATTCTAAATTAAAGGTGTCTTTCTCCATTTCTTGAATTTGCTTTTTTGTCCTATTTCCGATTACCATCATTAACTGAATATTTTTTAGATTATAAGAGTCTTATAATTAATATGAGATGCAGTTAAACTGGGTTGAAACTCCGTGCTTCCCGTCTCAAACTATTTATCGTGTTTCTCTTTCACGTGTTTCTTAAGAAAATATTAATTAAGAGTTATTTAGATTATTTTATTCTTATTTATGTTTTAATATATAATATTTACTTTATCATTTCATCTCCACATAATTGAGGTGTTAATAGATTTCAAGAACAATTGCGGCCAAGAATAAAATATGAAAATATAATTAACTTTGTTTTGAACTCTTAAAAATAACAAATACTTTTGAGCTAGCTATGTTTAAAAATCAGTTTGAGACGGAAAAAAGTATATATCATGAATGGGACCTTTCACCCTTGGTTTGGGCACATCATCACATGATCTGGTCAATACAAAGGATATAGTTGCAAAATGAATGCATCTTGAGTGATTGTAATTAATTTAATGATACAACAACAATGGAGCCAGAGGGGTAAGAGAGTCAAGATTTGTCCTAGTTCATGAACACAAATATTCTGTCCAATGAACATGTCTATGGCTGACTTTACCCCTATGGAGCAAAACAATTTTTTTTTAATACTTCTATAAAATATATATAATTGTCCTAAAATTTTTGTTTAAGCCAAGGTTAAAAATATGGAATTAACTCCATTTTTGACCTTGTGGGGTGCAAGTATTTAATAATAAGTACATTAATTTTTTTATTTTTTTTTATCAAAGTACATTAATTTCGCGTGGTTGTAGAAGATGGGGTTGGGAGGGGGGACCCTGGAACAGTATGGGATAACCTCAATAATGCACTTTGGGAATATGCAGAGAAATAATCATAGAGGGACCAACAAGTCCTTTTTGTACTTTTGTCTACTTTTATGAGAGAAATTTATTCATATTCAGAACAGAGAACATGTTTGGGGTGTGGCCTCTAAGGGCTCATGATTTGAATGCACCAAGTTATCTTGAAATTAGTTATTTTATCATTGATGGGAGATAAAAATGATATTAAATTCTGAAATATGTTATTTCGTAATTTTATTCCAACTAAATATGGTGTTCATTGATCTAGGACTTACCTCTTAACCTGTTTTTATTTGTCTTGTTCATGGATGAATTGACGTTGTATCCAAGAAGAGGTGTCATGGTGTATGTTATTTGTGAATGACATAACTCTAATTGATGAGACCCGAGTAAGAGTTAATGTTAAGCTGGAGATTTTGAGGTAGACCTTGGAATCTAAAGGGTTCAGGTTGATCAGATGAACCAAGACAGAATACTTGGAGTGCAAGTTTAGTAATATAATGCATGAAGCTAGCGTGAAAATGAGGTTTGATACACAGGTCATTCAAAAGAGAGGAAGTTTCAAGAATATTGGATCTATCATTCAAGAAAATTGGAAAATTGACAATGATGTCACACACCGTATAGATGCGGGTAGATAAAATGGAGGCTCGCATTCGGAGACCTCTGTGATAAGAAGGTGTCACCAAGACTTAAAGACAAGTCCTATCGAGCAGTGGTTAGACCATCTATGTTGTATGGAATAAAGTGTTGGCTAATAAAAAACTCACACATTCAAAAGATGAAAGTTTCGGAGATAAATGTGCGGGCATACTAGAAGAGATAAGTTTAGGAATGAAAACAAGATAGGAATGACCTTGATAGAGGAAAAGATGTGAGAAACGAGACTTGGATGGTTTCAGCACGTGCAAAGGAGATGCAACGATGCCGCGGTGCGATAGCGTGAGAGGTTGGCTATAATGGTTTAAATAGAAGTAGAGGTAGGCCAAGTAAGTATTGGAGAGAGGTGACTAGACAGGACATAAAACAACTTCAGCTTACTGAGGACATGCCCTTAGATAAGAGGTTATGGAGGTCACAAGTTATGGCACGAGGTTAATTAGATAGTTGAGCATTGTCTCACTTAATTTTTTTTACCCTATTTGTAATGACCCGGATTGTCATTTTTAGAATTTTTCATAAATTACCACCGTTTCACCCCTCTCAATAGTTGATTCGAATAATTTTTGATTAGTCGGTGAAGTTGATTTGAAAATTTTGAATTATTCGATAACTACGGTTATTTAATTGATGGATATATATTAAATAATTTATTTATTTAGTCGGTGATTAATGGTTCAATGTCATAATTTATTTAATACCCTATATTATTTGACCCATATTAAAATAAGTTAGTAGGGTTTTTATATTTGTAAACCACAAATTAACGAGAACAAAAGTAGCTTCCGGGAAAGAAGACTACGGGAGGCACAATCTAAGGACTAAGGGGATGACAAAATTGTTTAGGTAAACAGAATCATCAACCACACCTATCTTTGTGTTGTGCATATGAGTAGGCGTCCTAATATTATTATTAAAAATGTGGGACTGTGAGCCGCCTGTGAATGAAAAGGAAGCAAATTGAATTGAAAAAAAATTACATATAAATAAATAGAAATTGGTATACATCCGATAATGATTTTTGACTTGGGGAAACATAAATGTTTATGGGAATATGGATATAATTGTTGGGTAATAATTATTGTTAACCATTGGGCAATGACCATGGCTTATCATTGGAGGGTCATATACTTATGCATGATAGAATAATTAGGTGTATATACTAAATAGTGTATTTTGGCATTAGATGTACAATTCTGCAAATTGGGTTTCTTGATATAATAACTGGACGTCAGTTTCTATTATTTGTTAATAATATTATTTTCTTTTAAAATTTTCTTATGGCTATAATATTAGGATTTCAATTTGATATATTGAGATAGGTAATTAAATATTAGGTGTATTGTATTATGTGAATTCTATTAAAGTTATGGGTAATTGGAGGATTTGAGACTTAATCCTAGGCTTGAAATTTATGAAATATGAGACTTGATATATATTAGTGAGTTTCAAGATTAAGAACTTGATTATAGATTCGGGTTAGTTTTTCGATCTAAGCTAGACATATGGGTGTTGTTAGTTTCGAAATTTTATTGTGATTATTTATTTGAATAGATTGTATTGATGTGGAAGTACAACGAAAGAGGAAGGCTCAAGTCCCGGAGTAATTGCTTGATTGTTTGAGGCAATCGGATTTCTAAACCCTTGTTAAGTACATAGAATTGTATATTTCCTTGTGGTATGTGTTGGGGAGTAATGGGACTTGGTTATGGGTTGACTTGTCCATATTGAATAATTCTAATAATGAAAAAGGGGTAATAAAAGGCAATGTGATTAATTGTTGGTGTGTGATCTGTTGAGAATGGTTTGAAAGGTTTATTGACTCATTGTTGATGTTGTATCACGATTGTGTTGTTGTGAATTGTTTATTATTATGAAAATTTGTTTATGTGAACATATCATTTGCATTGGTTCTGAGACATGGTTGTGATAAGTGTTATGTGAATTGAGAAAGAATGAGTAAATAAAGAGGATGTACCATTTCAAGGGACCTGTCGTGCGCCGCAACGGATACTATATTTCGAGGGACGTATCGTCTGCCGTGATGGATACTATATATCGAGGGTCGTGTTGCACGCCGCGACGGATGCATGGACAGATATGTCCTCCATAGGTCCCGGACTGAGAGACAGCGGGTGTGTATCACTAAGTTAGACATGCATCACTATACTTGACATTGCATTCCATTGCATTGCACATCTTTATCATTAATGAACTTGATATTGTGTTTTGCTGATCTTGTGAGTGCCTTTCTGTGGAGGTTGTGATTGATGAATATTGAGCTTGCTGTTGAGGATATGTAATTGTTAGAGTGTTGTTGTTTAGCTGTGAGCTATGTAAATTATGAACTGTTAGGTTGGGCTGGTCTTATGCAGGTTGTAGTTGTGGAGGTTCGGTTGTGGTGTAAGGAGTACCCGAATTCTATTCCCTTAGCTTGTGTTTAGAAGTTTACTTGTTGAGTACCGTGTGGTTCGGTACTCACCCCTTGCTTCTACATTTTTGTAGGTTACGAGCCCGGATCTTCGTGATACTTTTTATTCTCTTATTTTTTTCGAGGCTTCCTGTGGAGATTTGTGAGGTAGTTGTTTGTCATCTCAGCGGACCTTCTTACTCCTATTTATGATCTTGTTCTATTCTAGAAACAATATCATTTGAGACATATATTTTCTTTCAATTCTTGTGTAATACATTAGAGGCTTGTGCACGTGACAACCAGGTTTTGGGGGTATATTTAAATTGATTACAAGTTTTCCGCAGTATTTCATAGTATTGGAATATTATTATCATTTTATTTCCGCAATTTATCGTAATGATTGAGCTTTAGGCTGACTTGTCTTGGTGGGAAAAGACGAGTGTCATCACATCCATTTTTGGGTCGTGACAAAATGATATCAGAGCCCCAGGTTCATAGGTTCATAGGTCTCACGTGAAAACGAAATGTTTGTTCAATTTAAAATCTCAATTGATTTTCATATTTCATTAGTTATAAGTTAAAAAGACTAATACATTACTAATAAATGCATAACTAGTTATACCATAATAACAAAGATCAATCAATTCTAAAGAACATATTTATTTAATATTTCAAAATTGACATAAAGATTCTATAATTTTAAGTTGTTTCATAGATTACTGTCAATTATACCGCTTGAATTGGTAAAAAATATATCCAAACTTTCAGTGAAAAGGTATTCATCAGCTTTTTCTTGAAGGTTGTCTAATGTTTTAACAAATGACTCTTTTATCTCACCAGATCTGATGTCTCTAGTTCTTACTTTGCAATGACTTGTGTAATAATATCTTCATCAATGTACGTTTCAAGGATAGAAATATTATGAATGTAAAAAAGACAAACATATGTAGTCTTTCCTTGTAAAATGATGATCAAAATTGATGGACACTATATATATATATATATATATATTTTTTTTCCTTTTAGATATTCATTTTTGAAATTTACTATGTGCATTGATGAGGATTATCATATATATTTTAATATTTTATTTTATACATAATATATTTCTTCTAAAATATTTTTACATAATATTTTTTGTACGGTTATTATATAGAGGTAATTTTACAAAGATTGTATTACTACATTGAATATCGTTATTGTTATATGTAGAATATTGTTATAGAGAAGTTAAATATTAATGAAAAAACGATTCTAGAGAAAATCATATCGTAATAACAAAATATTATTGATAGCACTTTTAAATACCGAATAACGTTATACTCATAAAAAGAGCTTGGAAAGAATTAAAAGGTAATATTAATAAATTATCCTTTGATTAAATGTCGTCAAATATCTCTCCATAAATAGTGTGTATGAAACCTTATAGATATGTTGAAAAACATGACAAAATCAAGGAGACGATATTCTTGATTTTTTTCCCGATAAGTTTATTATTTTTTTATTTTTTTCCGATTAAATGTGCTATTTTATTGATGAACTTGAAAGAGTAAATTACACCACCATACACCTCCTCGGTCAAAGCCCAATTCCATCACAAGCCCAACTACAAATAACGAAAACAAATAATCTCTAATCCTCCTTTCCTAAAGTCCAAACCCAACTAAGTTCAGTTGAAAAACTAGATAGGTTTCCTAAATCAGAAATCCGCCTCATCCTCCTTGTCTTTCTTCCTTCGTTTCTGCCACTTTCCCCTAGGACCATGTTACCTTTTTGGATGAACAGTAGTACTCGGTTCCTTCTGTTGTGGATCATCAATAAGTTGAGGTTTTCCTGTCCCCTTATCCCTTTTATTGGTGAAACTCTTAAGTATGGGAATTTTAGTTTATCATTGTTGATGATCTTTCTTCCCTGGACTTCCTTGCTATTAAAGTTTGTATATCTGCAATCTCCATGATCAATGGCTTTATTAGCTAGATATTATTCTATATGGGTTGGAGCACTATATATTGATAATAATTTTTTTTTAACTTTTTTGGAGAAACGAAATATGTCATTGTATTCTTTCCAAAAAGAAAAACTAATATGAATTGATTTTTTTTTGAGATTTTTTAGAAGTTCTTGCTCTATATCTATCACGATCCAGACTGCCGCGATTGGCACCCACACTAACCCTCCGGTGGGAGAACAATTATTACTAACCAACTAACCCCAAAGCTAGACATTTAAAGATACGGAAGCATGTTTAAATGCAGAATTTATATAGAGTTTCCATAAACTTCAAAGATTTAAATAAAACTAACTAAATTAATGCGGAAGAACAACTCCTAGAACCTGAAAGTCATTATACCAAAACATCTAAAGTTCAACAAGTCTAAGGAAAATGGGTACAACCCAAACTAAACATACGAGTAAATCTAACTAGAAAGTCTGAGTCCGAAAAGAGTGGACTAAAACATAGAGGACCCATGGCAGCCTGAAAGAACTAGCTCACCCTTGAATCCGATCTTTCTCACTTGCTCACTGATCTCCTAAACGAGGTCTGTCCGTAGCCGCCTGAAGATGCCATGTACTCAACAAAGAATGAGCAAGTGCAGAATCAGTACACAACTACAGTGTACTGGTAGGATCACGCGGCTATTCCAGTAAGTGAAACATATATAAGCGGTCACAACATAGTAAACATGACATGTACAGAATATATACAATCATTGGTTATCATTTCAGAAGCAATGTACAATTCCACATTCTCCATACAAGTACATATGACAAGTCAATGGTCCTCTCATGGAACCTAATTCAATGGTCCTCTCATGGAACCCAAACTCAAACTGTTAGTGTTTCGGATCGTGACACCCGATCCAAGTCTGTCGGAACGTGACACCCAATCCAATATGTATGTCGGTACGTGACATCCGATCCCAGTTAGTGTGTCGGAACGTGACATCCGATCCATTCAACATGCCAAAATCACAATCACAATGTACATTCTCATAATCATACAATCAAGTGTTGATTCATGGCTTACAATCATTCATTTATACTCATTTACATTTTGTGTGATCAATAGTGCAACATTCGCATAATACATGCATTACAATGAAGCAAATACTAACATACATCACACAAACATGAAATCAAACCATCACCTACCTCGAAATCAAGCTTGAATCCCCCTAAGGCACTTGAATCTTCCCTTTCCGGATTCTTTCCACTTGTTCATGGTCTAAAAACATACAATTAACGCAAGGATCAATAAACGAGGCCTAATTACCCGGATTACAATCAAAATTATTAACCCTAGGCCAAACCCAAGATCCCAATACCCAAATTAGGGTTTTTTCCATTATTAACTTCAAGTCAAAACCTTCCCCCAATAATAATTACCCAAAAATCTAAGTTCTACGGATCAAAAAACGGATTAGTAGAATAAAATCCTTATCTTTAGCACCAAAAATCATGGAAAACTGCCAAGAAATTATCTAGGGTCGTCTCTTAACTCTTAAGTCGTGACTGTCCCGCTGTGGCGGCCCTGCCCTGGCGGCTTGCACGGAAACAGAGAGTCGAAATTTGAGTTCCAAACTCCCATTTCACAACACACCTTCAACCTATGACATTCAAAAACTACTCGTTCACGCTAAGATCAGTTTCGGGAGTTCTACTAGCCCGAATTCGATTCCGTAAAGTCGTACGAGTTCCATAACGTCTTAGCTATCTACTCATGTGATCAAATTTATAATTAGATCTCTCATTCATTACCAGATTTCCCTAGACCTCACTGACTCAGATTTCGTCCAAATCTGAACTAGGCTAGGAATTTCTAAGTTACTACTCAAAAGTTTTATGGCTCCAATTCTTTTCCTCATTAACTTTTCCCTAACGACGGAATCAGGTCGTTACAATATCTAGCATAACATCCAACAATAAGATGCAAATAGATTACAAATTGTTTGAGACTTCCACTCAAAAAGTTCACGTTTATATTAATGGGATAACAGTCCAAAGATTGGTAGTGGGCACCAATTGAGCTTATAAGCTCACATTTATATACATAAATATATATATATATAGAGAGAGAGAGAAAGAGAGATAGAAGTTCCAAATAATAGATTATGACATCTTTTTTCAACTTTTTTGCATTAGATCCATTTTTACAAAAACTAATTTTGCAATTCTTATGTGAAATATATTATCAATCAAAAGAATATTTGGATCGATTAGAAATGATAGACCTCGATCAAGTCCATATTCCTTCTAGTGGGTTGGATGAATGCCTATTAACAAGTTCAAATAGTTCTAATTTTCTATATTATGAACTCAATTTCTTTAAAAAAAATTAGCAAATTATATTCAATCCTATTTCTCTAATTAATCAGCTACCGTTATACATTTTGGCTGTATATTAATGGTTTAAAAACCTAGATTGTGAACCAATTCTTTTTTAGGAAGACCTATTTTTTTCGAAAATGTAAATTATAAACTCTAAAATCCTTTTATTAGTTCAAGAATAAAAAAGAACTCTTAGGTGCATATATGCATTTCCTACTTCTAATTCAAATCCATGATTAGTTATTGTGATTTTCTATTCAGCTAAGATCGATATTGAACACTACATAATATTTCTAAGTTTTTTCTAATTAATCTTGTAAGCTTCTCTTATAGTTTTTATATGTTTTTTGAAAAAAAAAAAAACCAATAATTTTGAAACGAGTGTAACGCGCATTAGTAGGGTTGACTCTACAAATTAATACTATATTATTTGGCTAACAAAGCAAGATAAAGTCTATGTAACACATACAAAACTCGTCACTACGAAAATAATATATGATTATTGAAAAAAAATAGTATTTCTCATTGATCAGGAAGAACTTTTTTCATACTATAAAAAAGAAATATCATTCTAAATTCTTGTATTGCTAAGTGAGAGCAAAATATTTTTATGAATCTGCAAACATTAGTATATGTAATTGATAACTTTACCTCACTTTGATTATTAAACTTCACGATTGCATGTGTTTAAGGGCCATGAAAACTACCCCTTGATCAGAGTCACCCTCATCTACTGTGTAACTATATTTATTTGGAATATGTCACCTTGTTGTGTCAAGTAAAATTTTAATTTCAATAGTTACTTTTTATTTTTAATTTAATGATACTACATTATATAAGAATGGCATAATATATTTGAGATTTCAAGATTCAAATGGAATTTTGGTAAGCTTGATACACATTTAACTTGAGATTACTATATTCACATTTCTTATTCATATTATTAAATTTTGTGCTAAAATAAACCTAAGGAGTATCTTAAGATATCCCTAACGTACTATACAATTATCAATCTCCTTTTATTGTTCCTATTTAGAAAAAATTAAATAACTAAATATATAGTCACTTATTCAACCCTTTAAATTTAAAATAATTGAGGGGTATATAACATATGTAAACTTAGTATATGAAATATATATATATATATATATTCACCGTATGTATAGTTTATGTATATTGAATAAGAAAAATAAATAGCAAATTCAGCCTGCTATTTGTGATTAAAATCTGAGACAAATTCTCATATACTCCTTTTGAGGCCGTAAACAAAATTAAGGATGAAGTGCACAAATATCTCCTTTTGAGGTCGTCATTTAATTTGAATCCGAAGTTAAAAAAAAATTAGTGAATTTACTCACTTCAAGAATAACTTTAGACATATATGATTGAAGTCGTGAAAAATTGAAGTTTGATAAACTATGACCATTTTTGTGTGAAGTGTGGCTTTGTAAAGCCTAACAACAGACCATTTTTTTTCCTGAAGTTTTGTAATTTGTCAAGGCCAACCTCGGATATTTTTTTTACTATACTTGTGAATTTGAAAAGGCCAAACTTTGAATTATTATTTTTTACTGAACTTGAGATATTTTGGCATGAGGTTAGGGTATATATTTGGTTGAGCTTCAGACATTTTGGCAGGACATTCACGTGAACAAATTTTCATCCAATCAATAACTTATTCTTCATATTTCAACAATCAAACACACAATTCAACATTTAAGTATACCTCAAAATAAGCTCAAATTTAAAGTATAAATTTTTTGTACATAAAGAACAAGCCCCAATCATCAATTTATCAAAAAATCAAAAAATCTAACAAACTTATTTTTCAACAATGTTGATCTTTAATTGTTGTCAAGTTTTTTCAACAACACCATCTGTTTTCTAGCTTTTCAGCTATAATGACTTACTATTTCATTAAAGCGAAACAAAATCAATTCAAATTCGAGATTAATGAATAACAAATATATGGTAATCTCAAATTTATTATAACTAGATATAATCCCAAATAATGTTATCTCTACTTATATAAAAAGAATTTGGAATAATCAAAAAGTAATATTAATAAATTATCTTTTTTTAAAGGGCATCAACTACCACAATTTTTTTATATTGAATAAGAAAGTAAACATATAATAAAGTACAATGTACGGAAACATATTGTGACGATGCCTAAGCCAAGGAGAGGATATCCTTGACTTCTTTTTAATGAATCTAATATTTCATATGGGTTAGAACACTATTGATAAGAATATTTTTTTCTAACTAAATATATCATTGTTTTCTATCCAAAAAGGAAAAACTAATCTAGATTAAATTATTTGAGATTTTTCAGAAGTTCTTGCTCTATGTTTAGAATAACATCCAACAATAGAGTGCAAATTTCAGTTGCAAATTGTTAGACACTACAACTCAAAAAGCTCACATCTATATTTATAGAGTAACATTTCAGAGAGGGGTAGTGGATACCGATTGAGCTTATAAGCTGGCATTTATATATATATAAAAGTTCCAATTAATAGATTATGACATCTTTGTTCAACCTTTTGCATTAGATTCATTTTTACAAAAACTAATTTTACATTTCTTATGTGAAATATATCATAGATCAAGAGAATATTTGGATGGATTAGAAATGATAGACCTCGATCAAGTCCATATTCCTTCTAGTGGGTTGGATGAAGGCCTATTAACAAGCTCAAATAGTTCTAATTTTATGCTATGAAAAAACTCAATTTCTTAACAAATTATATTCAGTCTTATATCTATAAGACTCTACCTAATCAGCAACCCGGTATATTAATGGTTTGAAAACCTAGATGCTGAACCAATTCTTTTTTTTTAGGAAGACCTATTTTTTTGTATAAGAGCTTTTATTAGTTAAAATAAATAAAAATCTCTGGTCTTGCTATACAGGAAGGCAAAAGGTGCATATATGCATTCCCTGAATCTAATTCAAATCCATAATTATTTATTCTGATTTTCAATTCAGCTAAGATACATATTGAACACTACATAATATATATCTACGTTTTTTCTAATTTTGTTAAGCGTCTCTTATAGTTTTATATTCTATTTTATTAAACTAAAAATAATTGGGGGACATACAACATACGTAAACTTCATATATAAAATATATATGCCAATGTATAATTTATGTATACTAAATAAGAAAAATAAATATAAAATCCAATCGGTTATTTGTGTAAAAAAATCCTGGACAAATTCTCTTAAACAAAATTAAGGATGAAGTGCACAAGTATCTAATTTTGAACTGGCGAACCGAAGTCACTTTCGGAACCAAATTGGCTAATTTACAGCTCTTGTCATATATCTATAATTGCTTCCAATAATTATGAATATATAGTGGGACTAACTTCTTTCTTGACAAGGATCCTGAATAAATCGCACATGACCTACGAGCATAAGAAAGAAGAGGGATTGGGTGTTTTCACGTCTTACCGTAGTGCCCGGTTTGTCTCAGTAGTGGTTGCAGGTGCAGATGAAGAAGACTTGGATAAAGGCACGTATGAGTAGCAGAATGGAAGATTGGCTTTTTAGATAAGGTTTCGAAAAGAAGTTTTTGTATGGACTGATTGTGTTCCCCACAGGAAGAGCTTTAGAGGAAATAGGAGCCGGGCCTTCTTTTCGCACTATTACGAATATGAAAATAATGGTCAAAATCTGGCCAAGTTGAAGCGTTCAACGTCGGCCTACCATCTGGGCTAGCCGGTTCGCTTTTCTTTTAGCAATTTAAGGCATGGGATGAGAAACAAAACGGAATGTACCGGATTTTTAGCACGTACAACCATCAAACCAGAGACCAAAGCAGCTTCAAACTTCGATTCACATTTTTCATAGAGAAATCTCTGATCAAGGATAGATCAAGAGCCAGAAACCGCACGATTATATAGCCAAAGGGCCGTCATTTAATTTGTAACCGAAGTTTGAAATTCTGTGAATTTACTCATTTCTATGTGATTGAAGTTGCGAAAAGTCAAAAGTTTGGCTAACTGTGACCATTTTTATCGGAAGTAAACCCAACACTAGACATTTTTTCCTGAAGTTGGTAATTTGTCAAAACCAACTTTGGGTATTTTTATTTTTTTTACTAAAGTTGTGAATTTTATCGGAAGCTATTCCAATAACACCATCTGTTTTATAGCTTTTCAGCTACCATGAACTTACTATTTCATTAAAGCAAAACAAAACCAATTCAAATTCGAGATCAATGAATAACAAATATATGGTAATCGCAAATTTATCTAAAATTTATTATAACTACATATAAATTATTATTTTTTAAACTATAGATTAAATGGATGTGCCATATAGTGCACACCATGAATTTTTTACGAAAATTAAGGCTCAATAAGCATTGAAGGAATCGAGTTGAAATAGTTAGAGCCCATAATGAGAAAGAAGCCCAAACAAAAAAAAAAACATGGCCCAGGAGATGAAAGTGTTAATATGGACTTTCTTTATTGATTATATACACTTGGATTTTTTTTTTGGCATTATAATGGAATATAATTTGATAATAATAATGTAATTAATTTGGTATACTGTTTATTTAAGAAATTACAATTAATATTTATAAGTTTGATTTTTTTTGGTATTCTATTGGCATGATACTGGTATGAATAATTGATGACTTTTGAGTATATATATGTATGAAATGTGTGAATAAGAATTGTATAAAATTTGTATACAAATATAACATATGTATTTTTACTTTTGTATTCTGTAACACCAACACAATGATTTTTTTATGTAACAGACAAATATGTTGATTTCCATATGTAGGGGTGGGGGTTTCACGTGTGACAGTAAAAAAAGAACAAGAATCAAGGTAAAATCCCTAAAAATGTGTAAGAGATAATTATGGTAGATTCTTTATTTATATCATTTAATAATAAAAATAAAATTATAAAAGACTAATTATTTTATAAAGTAAAATTAAATTGATTTATAAATAAAAATTGATCTGTTATAACCCGTAATTAAACTGTTATAAGCAATAATATTTTAAAAGTACATTTAAAACCCGTAATATTTCCCCCTTAAATATATTTGTGGGGTGATTTTTCCTTACATATATGCGATTATTTTAGTGAAAAATATTATCCGTAAAAGTAAGAAAAATAACTTCCCTAGGACGCAAAAGTCATTTTCAAGAATCCGCTCTCCCAACGTCATTTTTAGACTCACCGGGCCTATTTTCCGTTGGCACATGGACTTTGATTTATTACTGGGCCATTGAGGTTATAGGCCCAATTCTTCACTTTTGTTGGAAAAGAGAACCCACTAGTTAGAGTTGTATCTTTTGAGGACTAGCCCACATCATCTTGATTCTTGAATCCCACTAGTTTATATCTTTGTTAGTACTTAGTACTATGTATTTTCAAATTTTTATTTTTTTTAAAATTTGGTACCAAAATAATTCAAACAATCATCACAAATCATCCTTCCTTTAATTTCTAGAGAAATCTGTGAAAATATTTTAAATTTAGGGGAGAATAATTTCAAACTTCCGGATTATTAATTAGTTTTGGTGAAACTTTAAATTATTATGAGAAAAGTGTCGAGAGTCATAAAGAAGGCACCAAATAAGCACCTAGCATAAGCTATTATAGTACATGGCATTCGTTGGTCACCTTCAAAGGTCATCATTCATAAGGCAAGACATTAACCTATACTTATACATTTCAACCTTCTTCCTTGAGATTTAGCGTTGAAGATGAATTCCTAATTAGCCGATTATACATCTACCGATAAGAATAGTTAGAACTTAGAAGTACGTAAACATGCTGACTTAAGATACCTTTTGTTCGAGGCCTATATCGTAGATTGTAGAACCCATCTAATTCTTGCGATTATAATTCCTTTATCTTTCCTTTTTGGTTTAATTATCTGATAATCAAAATTTATCTACTCAACTAATTTTGACTCGTGACATTTAAGGAAAATGCTTTTTTTATCGATAGTTTCTCTATTCTCAATGTTTGAACATGATATTTCTGATTAAGTATAGAAATATCAACATCTATTAATTCTACCACATATTAGATGATTGTGTTGTGTCAATCCGTTAACATGTCATATCACTTTGCTTAGTGTTTAGGTTACTTCAAATCATAAGTGGCTTTTGTTTCTAGAGAAATATATGCATCAAATTAGGGGATCCCACTGTCACCTAATTAAGTCACTATTAATCAATCTCTTTAATTTCTCCCTGGCCTTCCAATGGAATATCTACAGATGGCATTTTCAGTTAAACATAAACACAGTTTCCTTTCTCTTTTTTTTTTTTTAAATTACTATTAGGTTAACTTATCTAGGTCTTTTTACGACCAACTTTGAAATCCTTAGTGGGCGTTTGACCATGTTTCATTGTGAGATTTGAAAAATTGAAGTTGTTTTTGACTTTTTGTGGGTAATTTGGAGTGGAAAAAAAATCAAGACACTTTTAAATTTTTTTTCAAATTCTCATACGAATTTCTTAAGAACTTGTACACTTTTTTGTTGTTTATTTACACATTTTCGTGAATTTCTTAATAATACAAATACAAAATCCCACTTAAAGTTATTGAGTTCAACTGTATCCGCTCCGCACGCGTCTAGACTTAATAATTCATGAATGGGGAAAAGAGGAAAAAACAAGGTCAAAAAGGAAAAGAACTTGTAATAGAAGTGGATCATAGTAGACCACTTGCTCCATATTAGGTAGTCACTTGTGAGGAAATGGTGAAACCACTTGAGGTGCAAGCAAGGAAGAAAGAGCCTTTTTGAATTTGTAGGCTTAATGGACATAAGCCAACTAAAGAAAGAGACATATACTAAAACAAGCTCTAGTAGTGTTAGGTCTCTAAGGCTAAAGTTTGTCACAGCTTGCAACCAAAAGTTAATCCCTTTTTCTTTGACCAAGCTTCTAGGAAATTTAAATTACTCTTTTTTTTATTAAAAAAAAAGGTGCTTATTTTAGATTGTTGAGATATTTGGTTTTTGAAGTATTGTTTTGTTTTTTTGAATAATAGTAGAAATTATTTTTAGAAATTGATAATAGCAATTTTCTAAAGCACTTGTTTTAAGTACAAATTATTGCTCTAATAATGTACTTTTCAAATTGATTAGACAATAACACAAATTGTTTGTCTCCAAAAATATTTTCCTAAAAAACATTTTTGATAAAACAATTATTTTTCAAAATAGACAGATATTGAAAGTTTGAACAAACAAGTTATTCTTCTCCATCGACATCACCTACATTAAATGGTATAGATAGTTACATTTTCATGAAATTATTGTTTCGTTGAGGCTTCACGTGTTAACTAACTCTTCTCTCTCCTTCTCTTATGGAGATAGATTTATGATTTAAATTTAATAAGTTTAACTTTTAAAATTATTAGCACTAAACACATAATATAATATATATTTGATATTAATATTTTGATATATATATATATATATATATATATATGTTTTGTGTCGAAAATATTGAGGATCGTCCTGACCCTCAACCTAACCCACAAGGGGAAAAGGAAAATAAGAGAGGGACAAGAAAAAAATAATCTAAGATTACTTTATTCTTCTCCAAAGAGGAAAACTAAAAAAAAAGAAAAAAAAAGAGTGAAGTACAATTACATATTAAGACAGGGAGCATGGTGTGCTCTCTCCTTTTTCTTTCTTTTCAATTACCCTTTTTCTCTCTCTTTTTCTTTTTGGGTGTTGATGTGTTAGCCTTTTGTGAGAAGAGGACCTTTTTAGTCTCCATGTGCCTCATGACCCATGGGGTAGTGGGATCTATATATCTCTCACCAAAGACAAAATACCCTAAAAAGTATTGGGCATTTTTCACCACCAAAGAACCTTTTTTTTTTTTTTTGTTGATGTGTGTGGAATCATCATAATATGGTGCTTGACAAGTTTACACATCTCATCTTTAAAATTTTGTGTTTGTTTGTTGATACTCTAAGGTGTCTAGTGGGATTTGTCACCACTTGGGAGCATAAAGCTATGGGAATTCTGTGCTTCCACTGGTGATGGAGCATTCCCAGGATGAAAAACAAACAAAAAGTAACAATCAGAAAAAAAAAAAAAAGGATTCATAAGTGGTAACATGTCACACACACTTGAAAAAGAATAAAAGATAAAACACAAAAGAGTGTACTTGTGTGTTTTATTTACAACCTAAAAAAAAAGCAGCTTCTTTTGAATAGAGACATATGTTTTGCTAGCTAGGAAGGATGTGTGAACAGAGGGGGGATTGTAGAGGGGGAATCGTCGAATGTGGGAGGATGAATGAAATATCTCTATCTTTAAGTAGAGATTTTGAGTTTGAGCGTTGGGAATGAAACCTTTATATGGGTTATACAATGTGAATTTGAATAGAGGTTTTCATCAATTGTCCCTTTTGATCGGTTGTTCTGTACATATTTCTTTCTTTTACAACTTCTCAATCTTTTAGACCACGATTTAAAGATCACTCTTGAGCAAACTAAATTTTATATTTGCGTAGGCGATAGTCTAAATTTTTTGTAGTTCTAAGGGCTATTTGCACAACTTTTTCAAATAGAAACAAAATCAGCCTAAAAAGAATATTGCGTAATTAACCACGAATAATAGGACCAGTTCAAATAACACACAGTTATTTCTAGATATCCACAATGACTACGATTAAATTCAGATTTTCTCAAATGAAAACGACTAGCTAGCTGAAATCAGAAACCTCTTATTAAGAGAGAAAGAAAACCTACTGGTCTAACACCAATTTAAAACATGTCACACACTGAAAAATAAAAATAAAAGATAAAATACAAAAGAGTGTACTCTTTGTGTGTGTTTTTTATTTACAACCTAAAAAAACAGCTTCTTTTTAATTGACATATGCTTTGCTAGGAAGGATGTGTGAAGAGAGGGGGAATTGTCGAGAGATGTGGTGGGATGAATGAAATATCTTTATTCTTTAATTAGAGATTTTGATTTTGAGCATTGGGATAGAGAGCAATTTCTACGCTTCACCCTTAAATGGTTACACGACGTGAATTTAAATATAAATTTTCATCGATTGTCCCTTTTGGTCAGTTGTTTAGTACATGACCCTCTATTTCTTTTTTATTTTTACAACTTCTCAATCTTTTAGACCACGATTTAGAAATCACTCTTGAGCAAACTAAATTTTTTATTTGCATAGACGATAATCTAAATTTCTCATAGTTCTAAGGGATATTTGCACAACTTTTACAAATAGAAACAAAATCAGAGAATATTGCATAATTAACCGCGAATTAAAATTAATAGGACCAATAAGTTCAAATACTACGCAGTTATTTCTCGATATCCACAATGGACTACGACCGGTTTTTCTCTAATGTATCAACTAGCTAGCTGAAATCAGAAACCTCTAATTAAAGATGAAAGAATACTTACTAATCTGCCATCAATTTAAAACAAAAAAAAAAAGAGTGAGGAAGGAATATATTAATGGGGAGTTTTTTTTCCTTCTTATTCTTCATATATTTTTATGTATATATATAGAGCATTTAGTTTTATGAAAAATAGTAGAAATAGTTATATATTATGATAAATGAGAAAAAAAGAAAGTGAAAAGGGGAAGGCAACAAAGGCTAATGATGAATAGATGAAGGAAGGATGGGTCCAAGTAATTGTGGGAATCTTTTGTATTGCTTTAAGGAGGAGATGATTTATGATAAGTCAAGAAACAGACCATGTGAGTGGGGTGACTTACCTTTACTTCCAAAAAGAGAAGTTTCTCTGGGAGACTCCAAAAGTCAAAGCATCAAATCTAAATTCTAAAAACATATCAAAAAGCTCCTTTATAAAAGAACCAAAACGTGCAATTATACGTATTAATTCAAACTATATATTAAGTGAAAAATAATACTTTAATTTGTAATCATCACATTCACCATCCTCAAGGTGATCATCATTTTGGAACCTAATAACTTGTACATCTAATATATTCTCTTTTCCTCCTCCTCCTTCTTCTCTCTCTATATAAATAATATAAATATATGTCATGGCTTTAATGGACAAAAGAAAAAGGGGTTATGTATTTTAATTAGATATTGAAGTAAAAGTGAGTATATTTTGAATATTTCAAAGCTTGTAATTACTTGATAAAGTCCTCAAACAAGGATATAAATATTTCATAATATAAGAGTGTGATGATTTAATGAAATCGGTATAATAAGCAAGAATAACGTATATAAAAATCAATTTCTTTTTAAATTTGGACATGTTAAAATTGGTTACGTTTATAAAGCGGCTGGTTAAAATTACTCTTGGTTCTGAAATAGATTAAACTAAAAAGTGGATCATAACTTAATCCAGCGCCTAATGATTACTAAATTTTAATTTCTTAGTTTGTTCTTTTATGAAAGAAAATTCTATATTATAATGGTATATAACACATCATACAAATAATAAAAAAATTATAATTCAACGTCATTTGATCATCTAATTTACAAAATATATACACAATATATAAATAGTATATATTATGTACTTAATAAACATAACATATTCATACACAATATATACAACCAAAGTGTATAGGTAGTACATGCTTCAGCTATGAATTGGTAAACTTGATGAACGAAGTTACATAAGTGTTCCTATAAACAAATAATCTTATTGAAAATATTTCGATAAAATTTTCTCAAAGGTTAATTTAAACTATATATATGTCTGACTTTTAGATGACTTGAAATAGATGAGTCAAAATAACCCATTCAAACTTGAATCGGTTGAATGGGTCAGTCAAAATAATATGTCTAAATATAAATAAATTGACAGGTCATATTTTTATGAACTAATTTTATCAGTTCTAAAGAGTAACCTAATCGCGTCCACATCACGTAATATACATATTAGTATTTTTTTAAAAAGTGATATATATACATATATTATAAGAAAAACTTCATGGCTAGTGACAATATAACAAGAAATAACTACTTCTAAGAACTTCATTGATTCCCGGTTCATCTCTAATACAATTTCTTTCTATTAATTATGATAAAAACTTGTTAAAATTGTTGATAAACAACATTACAATTGAACACTCAAATTATCTAGAAATGGATAAGTATTCTGACTATTTAAGAAGATATTTATTATTCTATTATTAGAAACTAGAAAGTGATGTGTGGATGAGTTTTTTTTTTTTCGCTAAATGTCAGCATCTTTTCTTATATTGTCAAATACGTTTAGTAACAATTATTTGTATTCTCGTTTTGTTCAATTAGATACACTCATAATTTCTTAGTTTCTTTATTTAAGTGAAAAATACAGAATCACATAGGAATTAACTTGTTTTGTTGAAATTACTAGTGACAAAATATTCATTTTAGAGCAAACTAATAAATAAAAAGTTCTCTACAAAGCACCTAACAAATTAATACTAACACACACTTAAAAAAAGTGTTGGATGCGGAAAAAATAAAAAAAAATATAGACTTTATATATGACTCTTCATACCTTTAATCCATGGTTAGCAACTTTAGCATGAGATTTAATTTTTCTAGCCAAAGTTGTAATTTCCTTTAATCTATAGTTAGAATGTGTATTAAATGAATAAAATCTACATCTTTAAAAAATTAAATAGGATAATTGTCACTCATCCAAACGAGTACTTGCACAATGAAGAGAAACTCTAATGGGAGGATAATATATGGGGTCCAAATTTTACGATCACATTAGGGGTGACAATGAAAATATATCCCGTCCTAATTAGTCGTATTAATGATCCACATATTTATTAACTAAACTCATTTTAATTTGTTTCAACTCAGCACAATCCACCAATTTGACAACCCTAATTATACTAGCACCACCAACATAACTTTCTTTATAATCACAATTAAAAGCATCAATAAAAATATAACTGGTCCAACTCGTTCAAATTTAAATAGGTTAACGATCCTCTATTTTATTGATTCATCACATAACGATTTGGCACCCTAATCACAATAGCACCACCAACAGAACTGTCTTTCATGAGGGGTGACAACAATGAAAATATAACTCGTCCAAGTTAATGTGTTAATCCACATATTTATTGATAACTCATTTTATTTTGACTCGTTTAAATTCACGAATATAGCCTATCTATTTGACACTCGTAATCACAATTAGGAGCGCCAATGAAAATAGGATCCACCCAACTCCCAAGTCAACATGTTTATATTTATTAACTCAATTTATTTTGATTATTTATCGAAAAACACGTACATTGAATACCTCTAATTATCAAAATAACACTACCATCTTAATGTTCACTTTTCTAATGTACCTTTTTGTATCAGAACATGCATCATGAGTTGCTCACTAATTGCTACCAAAAAATGATATAAAAAAAAGTTGAGAAGACCATTGCCTAATGTAGTGCTTAATGTTATCCACTTCTTGAAAATTTCATGTTAATGACATAACATGCCTTAAGTTTTATACTTCTGTCATATAGCCATTAGTTTATTATTGATGAAAATCAGAATATTGTATAATTGGAATTTTCTATCACGAATTTAGTACTTGTTTTTTACTAATAATAGGTGAAATAATTGGAAAATAAGTTAACGGCTAGAAATGAATCAAAATAATTGATGAGAAAATAGCATATTTTTTAATGAATAGAAAGATTCTTTATTGTTGTCTCCTTTGGTAACAGTTAGAAGGATAAGCTGTCTTTATTTGCAATTTACAAAGAAAACGATTTAGGAAGGTGGCCATTGTCTTTTGCCTAATTATTTTTGTTATTTTCTATTTGATTTAATTCTGTAGAATGCACAGTACGTGGATAAACAAATTGCCACGCACCAAAATATTATATTATATAATATAATATATGTGTGACAAATATATCAAATCACTCTTTTTCTATATGTGAGACATATGCCCTGCGATAGAGATGTCTTTTTGTTTTAGATAAGTTTGTTTCATCATCTCATAGAATATATCCTATTCGAATTATCTAGAAAGAAAAAATAGACGTAGAACCATATCCAAATTCATAAAAACAGATTCAGGATTTGAAGTTTACAAATTTTTGAACATATTTGCCGCAATAGAATTGAATCCTAGGAGGGCAACAACAAAAGTCCATCATTAAAATTAGAAATACATAGGAATATCTACACATAAAATTTAGAAAGCTCATATTTTAAAAAGGTATCTTAAGCTTATTTAAATGTAAACTAAATAAATTATTTTTAATTTAGACCAATATTTTAATAATAATACTGATCAATATATACAATTATTAGTTGCTACATATATATGTGCAAGTTCTTCCGCTATATACAGTTCGAAGCATTTATTGTGTAAAGTATTTTGGACGACGTGTCGGAGAATCGTTGTTATGATTTTTTAAAAATAATATTGTAAATATGTTACCAAAATCAATCAATCATAACTATTATATACTCCCTCCGGTCCTTTTTAGTTTTCATGTTGCATGTACATTTAAACAAAAAATTTAGACATTCAAAAATAATACAAAAAGTACTATAAATTGTAATTTTTTTAGGTATCAATATGATAAAAAATTACTTCGTAAAATATTAATCAAAATTCTTATTGTTTTATTCAAAAAAAGAAACCTTAACAACTAAAAAGAAACGGAGGAGGGAGTATCTCTCATGGTGCCATAGCATGGAGAGAAATTATAGCGGACTTTATCATTGTATTGGATATAAAGCTTAATTGTTTTGTTGTTATTAAAATATTTTTTTATCATGTTATAGTTATACTAACATTTGATGAATTTACTACCATAATAGCTAAAAATTCAATTATCTTAACAATATAATTTTCATCTTTTGAATTTAATGATGGAATCAGAATTTTTAATAAGAAAATTTAAAATACAAAAAAATATACATATGGATACAAATGTCAACTGGATAGGTTTTAAATTTGTACGAGTCAAAATTGAGTATAATATACATATGACATATAGGTTATTGATTTTGTCCAAAAGATACTTTCACTAAAATGGACTAAAGTATCCTCTCTCCCAAATGTGGGCTTATTAGAGATCCTACTCCTATTTGGTAAATTTAACTTGGTGTTTGTACAAATTAAATAGATGAATTTCACGTGTTCACATAAAAATAAAAAAAAATCTAATTTAATTATATATATATATATATATATATATATATATATAGGTATAATTATGGGTTAAAAATGAAATATGTGAATATATGGTATCTTGATAAAATTAGATATTATATATGTATGTTTTATTTAAAATTGATATAATATTATCTATTGACATTCCTGTTATGAAAAATAGTACACAATTGATTGTTATTGCCCATAAGGTTAAAATGGTAAATAACACACAATTGATTGTTATTGCCCATAAGGTACTCTTTTTCGACAATATTCCTACACATCTTCTCTAAAATGACAAAGAAGCTTAATAGTTACTTCGTTCTAGATCGAATTGCACTATTTTTTTACTTGTAATAAGTTAAAAATACAATAGGAATGATCCATTTAAAATATACAAATAATTTCATAGGAACCACCTTCTTTTTTTTCCAATATGAACTTTCCGTTTTACCTTTAATGATAAATCTTTTTTTTTAATCATATAAATGTTACAAAATGTTAAGAATTTTTACGTGATTGATCAGACTAACATGTGAAGGGTCTTATTAACCGTATAATCATTAAGTAAATAAAAGTATGATTTTTCTATCTGATTTAACTTTTGAATGATATGCTGATATATACAAATATATTTTTTATGTACCAGTATTGGAGTCGCATGTTATATTGTCCATACTCTCAATGTCTAGACTTTAGTATGAGTAGGAGCCTTAAGTGTCCAATATTGGGGTGCAAAATGAAATGGTGTGTCCTCATATAGTCTCACCAATCTTCACCTTTTGAATTACTAACTTATCTAATTTCGTATTAAGTTCTAGAGTGTTATAGCAATACAAATATTATGACCTACATTTTAAAACAATAATTTCAAAAATAAAAATAAAAATAAAAAATCAATACTCAATTAAACTATATTATATAAATTAAAATAAAAGGGACTACAATATATGTAAGCGAAATATGTAATTGATGAGACATTACCTTCGCAATTAACATTTTTTTAATCTTCGAGTCTTATTCTAAATAAATGTGTATTATAAATCCCCCCACCACCCACAAAAAGTTTATATTAAAATCGAAGATAACACTTAAATTCTAAACAATAGACAAATATCTCCTTTTCTTTGATTTTCCATCCAAACACTATCTAGTCATTAAGCAACCACTACAAGCTAAAAAAATCTTCACAATTTTCTCAATCTTCAAAATTATAATAATCTCTCTTGTTTTACATGTGTATAATCTATTTTCCAAGTTTTATTAAATATATAAAGGACAGAAAATTAAGTAATGCTAATTAAAAGGACATGGAAATTTGTTTGTGAAAAGTAAGAATAATCATTTTGATTATAGTTGGCAGGTCGATATTCTTAAATCTTAATAATTTGTTGAAAAGACATAAAAGATGGATCTTTGTCTGTTGTTAAATGTCCGTCTTTAGCGCAAAAATGATCTTTATTCATTTATTAGTCATGATTAATCCTTAATTTGCCATAAATTCTTCGAGAACACAATGTAAATATGTCTAACAAAATAATTTAAGAAAAATATTGAAGTAATAATATTTACTTGCATCAGTCTCTTTGTGCATGGATAAAGTTAATTATAGCTAAAATTAATTAAAAGTGTACAACATCTTCTCATAATCTCCATGGCAGCCAAACAAAGTTATTTAAATTGGAATTTACCTTCTATATTATATACACTATTCCGTCATTAAAAACACACACACACATATATATATATATATATCCATAATGATTCAATCTAAACAACCTAATAAAAAAGATTAACAATCTGTTTGGATTGCATTTTAGCTTTGGACTTATAAGTCAAAAGTCAAAACATATTTTTATTATTTTACCTTAAAACAAAGTATTTATAAGCACTTTTTAAACTAACTCAAACACTCCAAAACTAATTAAAAGTTATTTATACTTAAAAAACATTTAAAATAAATCAATTTAAATTAATATATATATAAAAAAATATTTACATTATTGAAGAATATGAGCTAAATCTTTAAACTAAGAGCCGTAAAAAAACTCGTAAACTTATAATACGATGAATAAAATTAGCGATCTCAACTTTCAAGTCCGGTAAATAAATACGTAAATTCAAATTATATTCTAAAATCAAAGATAAAGACCCTTTAAGGGGCTTATATGTAATTTAACAAAAGAAAGTAAATATCGTTGGGAACACCTAGTTAAATTTTGTTTAACAATTGTATTAAACTAGAAACTATAGATGTTGCCAAAGCTAAGGTGTCTTCTGCATAAAAAGGAAAGATGCTTTGGTCTTTTTCTCCAGACACTCACTGTAACTGTACCCACAGTACTGTCTCTTTTCTTCAGTAGTAGCAGCTAGCGCTACTGATTCTCATGAATGAAAGAAGAGAAAACAAAAGATTGGAGGAGAGGTGTGATATTGTGTATAGAGTTGTGATGACTAGTAAGTAAAAGTAGTACTAGTGTGATCAATGAATATAATGGAGTTTGTTTGTGTCTGAAGAGTTTGAAAGAGACTACTCTGCCAACTTTGGCACTGAAAAACATGGTGTTTTCACCTTTAACATTTATAAGGATGCACAGGAAAAGGACTATTATCTGATTCCCCTTCTTTTTTCAAAATTTTAATTGGCAGTACACTTCTTTAATACCTAGACCCACTGGGGTCACCCTTAGCCAACAAAGATCTCTAAATAGTCCAAATGCAAAATCTAATACATTACAAAAAATTTAAGAGTGAGAGACCAGATAACATAATTTAATTCTCTGTTTTTCTCTGTTTTTTTTTTTTATATATATATATATATATATATATATATATATATATATATATTTA
>JAJONR010006954.1:0-33464 GCA_029582245.1 Solanum etuberosum
TCCTCTGACAGCTCCATTGATGGTTCCTTCAAACGCTCCTGCTCAAATGCCTCATTTCATGTTCCCTTTGAGGACTCCTCCTCAAATGGTTCCACGTGTGGATCTTTTACAGGTTCCTTCTTTGTTATCTTCACAAAGGTATCCTGAAATGGCCTATCAAATGTCTTCACCAATGCTTGTTCCTCCAATGACACCACAAATAGACCCTTCGACGAATATCCCTTCAATGAGTGCATCAGAGCCAATGGAGAACAATCTTAATGTCTCATTTGGCATCCCACATAGTCCTTCATTTTCTGAGTTGCTGAGCTTGAATGATGATGAGATAATGACTTTACTTGATGATACGTCTTTCGAAATTCATGTTCAAGATCCAAATCACCACCACAATGACTTATAAGGATCTAGGATTAATTATTTGTAGAAATGTCTGTACTTTAGTTTCATATAGATTTCTAAGCATGACGGTAGTACTTTTTTGTGTAATGTTAATTAAAGTATGAGAATATTATAATAAACACAAAATATATACTTGTCTTCATTTAAGTTAGCTTTTATGTTTTGATTTTAACCTCCTTAATTTTATGTGATTTACTATTAGAACATTAGATAAGTTCTGAATTGCTTTTCAGCTTTTACTATGACTCTAATGTTTAATTGATCAGAATTTCTTTGAATCGAGTTGTATTTTTGCCAAAATTTATAATTATGATAGACAAATAAAAACAAAATGATGATGAATGAATGTTTATATTAGGGGAGAAGATTATTATTTTCTTAAGAAAATCAAAGAAGATATTTAATCCAAATATTGCTAGGCAGGTTGAAATTTCTTCGCTCAGCTAGCTAAGATTTCTTTTATGTGGTTTAACTATCATAAGTGCTACTGCCTACTTGTTTCTTCGTTATATTCAAATGCTATAAAAAAAGTTGTTCTCCCTGATAACGATTTTTACTTGAAAAATATAATATATATGAAAAAAAAAATAGAAAAAGAAAAGAAGAAGTTATCCCACATATATAACATTTCCTTGATCAAGATTATTTTTTTCTGGAAGAGAGGAAATAGGGTTAGGGAGAGACAATTCATTTTTTTTTATATAGTTAAGGATAGAAGATTCAACAAGATTTTAATTTTGATCTTTTGTATGTTAAGCTTACTAACTTGCAAAAGATATTGTATGACATAAACTTACTTATTATGGTACATAAAATAAGATAAAAGTGATAACTATGTTTAAATTGTTTAAATTGTGAGATTTTGGCCGTTAATTTTTTTAGCTCGAGTAATATATATAGTATAACATAAATTTACTTATAGGACTCATTAAAAATGATTAAAAATACAACTAGATTTAAATTGTGACCTTCTCACCATTAAATTTTTTAACTTGCAAAAAATATATATGACATAATTTACATATAGGTTTTAAATAAAAGATGATTGAAGTTCAACTAAGCTTAAGTTGTGATCTTTTGTTTGTTAAACTTTTTAACTCGCAAAGAATATATTTAGTATGATATATTTACGATAAAAAATGACGGAAGATTCAACTAGGTTTAAATTATGACATTTTAGCCATTAAATCTCCATTCGCAATGTTATAATATGACATATTTTTTCTCACAATTGTAGCATGAATATGGAAAAAACAAAGATTCAACTAGGTTTAAATTATCATCTTATTAACCCATTAAATTTAACTCACAAAAATATAGTATGTGATAATTACACTCTATATGTGGTTGTTGTTTGTTCTTTCATTTTTACTTACAGTACTAGTAGACTTTCCTATAGCGTTGATAAGGGAAAAACATGACAAGAAACATGAAACTTGCGTGAATGAAGAGATTAATCTAGCCCAAAAGTCAAGACTTTCTTATTTCTTAATAGCGAAACTTTATTGATTGAAACTAAAAAAATAATTTGGAGATAGAAAATTCACTAATTAAGTTTAAATTATGACCTTTTAACTGTTAAACTTCATGTGACAAAATCATAACATACGACATAAATTCAATATATATATTTTCTTCTTTTTATTTCGCTTTGGCTTAACAAATAGACATTAGCTAGAAAAGATCGAATAAACTTAAATATAGAGCCTAAGATAATTAAAATTTAACTTAGTTACCATAGGGGTGAAAAAATCATCATAAAATTTCTACTTTCATTTTATAAAATATTAGTAAGACAGTCTACATGTATTTCCTCCTCTTCTTCTTGAGTACTATTCTTAAAAGGGAAAATAGTTTAAAACACACTTCAACTATAGACGAAATTGTTGTTACACATATCAACTTTGCGTGAATCTACGACACCACTGAACTATTTTAAAGTGGAATATACGCTGCTTAAAGTGTCTCACCCAATTTTTTTGTTAAAAAGTGACTGACACGAGCTGACACGTGTCTATTTCTTATAAATTTTTATTCTAACTTTTTTAAAATTCTTTTAAGCTTTTATTTTCTTTACCATATATTGTATTTCACATTTTCTTTAAAAAAAATTCTTCCAATTTATCTACTGCCAAGAAGCTTGACAGCCATGACTTCTCCCTCTCATTACTCTTTTTTCTTCTTCATTTCATTTGTCTTTCAGTTTCTTTTCTTTTTAAATTTCGTTTTCCTTGAGTTAAATTAGAATATACAATTTTCAGATCGAAAAAGGTGAATTATTGATAACTGGATAAATTTTTCTGTAAAAACTTTAATTTTCAATTGTAATCTCTATTATCAATCATTGTTGTTGAAGAAGTTTATTTTCTTAGTGATAATGATATAAAAACGTGATTAAAGTGATATGAGAGAGAAGTGAAATGAGTTTTGAATTGGTGGATGATTTGTAGAGCTTTAGGAGAGTAAAAATAGCGGCTATAGTAACAAACACTGTTGTTGTTAGCAACGGAAGTGTTAGCGGCGACGGCGATTTCGGTGTTAACGGCGGCGCGGATTGCGATGTTAGCGGCGGTGCTGATGCCGATGACAACGATAATACAACTGAGAAGATGAAAAAATAGGAAAAATAGAAAGAGAAAGAAAAAGCTAAAAAAAAAAGAAGTAAACATATTTTATTAAAAAAATATTATAAAAATAAAATTTCAGCATCTTTTTCTGCTCTTACTCTCTCAAAGAGAGTGTATTACATTTTCTTTGTCATCTAAGCAATTAAACGTATAATAATTCTTGTTAAAAATAGTTTAGTGGTGTCATAGGATTCCCGCAAAGTTAAAGTGTGTAACAGAAATTTTGACCATAGTTGAAGTATGTTTTGAACCGTTTTCCCTTCTTCTCTTTTTTATCCTCAATATATATAAACACATTAGTTTGGTAAGTGTCTTGTGCAATTACTTTATGTATTGCTTTTGCTCGAAACTAATTTAGAATTTTTTTTAATGTAACAAAAACAAATGAGCATGATTTATTTTTAATATAATTGAATACTATTCTTAAAATGAAACAAAATTCTCTTTTTCTTCCCTCAATAAGTGTAAACACATTAGTTTGGTAAGTGTGTTGTGCAATTATTTTATGTATTGCTTTTGCTCGAAACTAATTTAGAATTTTTTTTAATATAACAAAAATAAATTTGAGCATGGTTTGATTTTTAATATAATTGAATAATATTCTTAAAATGAAACAAAATTCTCTTTGCTTTCCTCAATGTTTGTAAATACATTAGTTAGGTAAGTGTCTTGTGCAATTATTTTATGCATTGCTTTTGCTCGAAACTAATTTAGAAATTTTTTTAATGTAACAAAAACGAAAGTTGAGCATAATTTGATATTTAATATAATTGAATACTATTCGTAAAATGAAACAAAATTCTCTTTTGTTTCCTCAGTGTGTGTAAACAAACACATTAGTTTGATAAGTGCCTTGTGTAATTATTTTATGTATTCCTTTTGCTCGAAACTAATTTAGAAATTTTTTTAATGTAATAAAAACAAAATTTGAGCATGATTTTATTTTTAATATAATTGAATATTATTCTTAAAATGAAACAAAATTCTCTTATTTCCTCAATATGTATAAACACATTAGTTTGGTAAGTATCTTGTGCAATTATTTGATGTATGGCTTTTGCTCGAAACTAATTTAGAATTTTTTTTAATGTAACAAAATTAAAATTTTAGCATAATTTGTTTTTTAATATTATTGAAAGCAATATAAATTTTCTACTAAATATGATTTCTTCCAAAATTGGAGAAAATTATAACGTGCTTTTATAGCACTGCAACGGATATAATCATACACATATCTTTATTTAATATTCAAAAAATATTTAAATTTTATCAATCATTAAATTAATTTTTATTATATTATCGAAATATTTTTTAAAATTAATAATCCAAAATTTTTGGCCAATATTTGAAATTTTCACTTGTTTCAATATTTTTTTTTACATTCATAAATAAAATATACAATTTTTCGGACATTCTTTACAAAAAAAAAACATTGTTAATACTCTATGGCCATCTCTGATGGATACTAATTACTTAGATCTAAATCTATTAAATTATTTTCCTAATAAGAAAAGTTTGACTCAAAAAGATTTGTTCAGCAAACGACTAAAGTCATAACTACATTTATCTCAAGATGGTAGAATCTAATTTGATATCAAATCCACCCTCATTTATTTTCATGCCGAAATAGTACCCTTGACAACTAAGTATCCTCTAATTCAAAAACTTAATTTCCACCCTATAAATAGGAGAAAATTCCCAGCAAAGAAACACACAACAACAATAAGGATAATAAACTCATTTCATCCCCATATCCTAATAAACATATTTCTCCCCTCTTCCTCATTTTCAACCATGGTTAGAACGAAAGTGAAGTTGGCTTTTATTGAAAATAACACTGAGAGGAGAGTCTCATATAGAAAACGACAAAAGGGATTCTTAACCAAGGCTCGTGAACTCAACACCCTTTGTGATGTTGAATTGGCTACCTTGGTCAATAGCCCTTACCACAACGAACCTGAGGTGTTTCCAAATCATGAAGCTGCTACCGACATCTTTACAAAGTTTATAGATCTTCCAGAGGAGGATAAATCAAAAAACATGAAAACACAAGAACAGATAACCACGAAAAGGATCGAGAAAATTGAGAATGAACTTGAGAAGGTAAGGAAGGAAAACAAGAAAATGGAGTTTACAAACCAGATGAATGGATTATTGAATGGTGAAGAGATGCCCAATAGTATGCACCCAGAAGATCTCAACGATCTCAGTTATGTGATCAATAAAAGCCTCAAACAGATTAATGACGTGATCAAAGCAAAAACTCACGAAGAAGGTTCTACATTGAATGCTCCTCAACCTATTGTTGGATCGATGGATTCTGGTGGGACCAACTTCGACATGCCATGGGCTCCTCTTTTGGCCCCTGTTGGTGCTCCAGTACTATCCGAGGTTTCTCTTTTGGTTCCATCTATTGTACCTAGTGGGACCAACTTGGACAGACCAAGGGCTCCTCTTAATTTGGTCCCTGTTGTAACTCCAACATCGGTGGTTCCTCTGACTGCTCCATTGATGGTTCCTTCAAACACTCCTGCTCAAATGCCTCAATTCATGTTTCCTTTGAGGACTCCTCCTCAAATGGTTCCATTTGTGGATCTTTCGCAGGTTCCTTCGTCATCGTCTTCACAAATGTTTTCTTCTACGGTTTCACAAAGGTATCCTCTAATACCTCATCAAATGGATCTTAGAAGGGCTCCTGAAATGGCCTATCCGATCCCTCCAACAACAATGACTTATCCAATGTCTAATTTAGTGTTTCCTCCAACGGCACCACAAATAGGCCATTCGACGAATATCCCCTCAATGAGTGCAGCAGTGCCAATGGATAACAATGTTAATGGCTCATTTGACACTCCTCAGAGTCCTTCATTTTCTGAGTTGCTGAGCTTGAATGATGATGAGATAATGACTTTACTTGATGATACATCTTTCGACGTTAATGTTCAAGGTCCAAACCACCACCACAACTTATAAGGATATATGATCAATGTCTACTATTTATACTGTTTTATAAGTCTGTTAAGATCCATCTTATTGGAGTATATTTATACTTCCGACTTTAATTTCTTGCTTTGTCAAAAAGGCTGTAATTTATTTTGCTTACTGGATATGCTTTGTCTAGTTTCTTCACATAGAAGGTTAATTAAAGTTATTCTTCATATTTACTCTAAGAAAATACTTTTTATGTATCGAATTTATTAGGCAATAGAGACTCCTTGATCAATCCAATTATTGTCATCTCCTTTGATCAAATCTTGCTTGTAAGAGTTTAATTATAAGTAGATATGTCTGCACTTCAATTTCAAAATAAATTTCTAAGCATGACAATAGTAATTTTTTTGTGTGGTTAATTAAAGTATGAGAACATTATAACAAACACTAAATATATTACTTGCCTTCATTTATGTTTTGATTTTAACATCCTTAATCGAGTTGTATTGTTGCCAAAATTTATAATCATGATGGAAAAATAAAAACAAAATGATGATGAATGAATGTTTAGGGGAGAAGATATTATTTTCTTAAGAAAATTAAAGAAGATATTTAATGTGATCCAAATATTGCTAGACAGGTTGAAATTTCTTCGCTCAGCTAAAATTTTTTATTTATGTGGTTTAACTATTGAAGGGCTACTTGTTTCTTCGTTATATTCAAATGCTTTAAAAAAAACGTTGTTTTCCTCTGATAACATTTTTTTTTTGAAAAATATATATGAAAAAAAAAAACTAAAACAGAAAAAGAAAAGAAGAAGTTATAACCACATATATAACATTTCTTGGATCAAGAATATTAGTTATTTTCCTCCTTAAATAAAGTGTAATCACTCCAATTTCTGGAAGAGAGGAAATGGGGTTAGGGAGAGAAAATTCATATATTTTTATTTTTCTCTTTGCAATGAGTTCAGTGGTGAAAATAACTCGCTTTTTCTTAGATCACTAGATTTTAAGAATTTATCTAGCAAAGTCATTAAATTTTGTTTTGTATAAAAAATATCACTCAACTTAGACTTTTATATCAATAAAATCACCCAACTTAGATCTTTGTATCAATAAAATCACTCTTAATACTAAGCATTAAGAGTGAATTTATAAATTTCCTTCTTCCAAGTATAGTGCTAGACAACCCATTTAATTCAATGAAATCTCTGTCTTGACAACTTTTGCAATATAAATATTATTTCCTCTAGAATTGGAGTATTATAAATTTTCTTTAGTTAATCCCGTGAATTTGTTATGATATCTGCGTAAAGTCATCTATTAAGTAATTAGCTATTATCATCTTAATTGTTGTATTTTGGTTTAAACTTTACCACACTCTAGCAGCTCATAGAATTAATATTTTTTTGGTTTGCTTATGATTAATTTAGTTATAAAGAGTTTTTTCAAAAAAATAAAAAAAGTTAAGAGACCCCAAAAAGAAAAGAAAAGATATTGTGAAGTTCAGCTAAAATGTGTTGGGATTAAAATTAAGAACTTTATTTGGCTTGTCTTGGAGATGGTCTTTGTTGATAGAGTTGGATCTCGTCATAGATTGTCAAATTAAAAAAGCATTAAGAGTGATTTTATTGATACAAATGTGTAAGTTGAGTGATTTTATTGATACAAAACAAAATTTAATAATTTAATTTACTAGGTAAATTTTCAAACTTGAGTGACCTTTGGATATATTAACTTCCTTTTCTTATATGGTTAAGGATAGAAGATTCAGCTAGATTTTAATTGCGATATTTTGTATGTTAAGCTTACTAGCTTGCAAAATATATTGTATGACATAAACTTACTTACTATGGTTCATAAAATAAGATAAAAGAGATAATTAGGTTTAAATTGTGAGATTTCGGCCGTTAAATTTTTAGCACGCAAGTAATATATATAATATAACATAAATTTACTTATATGATTAATTAAAAATGATTAAAAATACAATTAGATTTAAATTGTGACCTTCTCACCGTTAAATTTTTTAACTTGCAAAAAATATATATGACATAATTTACATATATGTTTTAATGATTCAAGCCTTGTTTACTTTGTGCAATTACACATTTTCTGTACATTAATTTCGTGCTAAAAATAAAATATATTTGAAGTAGTGATTATCATACATACATCACAAATTTTGTCTTTTTTCATATTAAATTGCTTTAAATATTTTCATATATAGCCGAAAGAGATGTTTTTTTATTATGAAAAATCAAAAAAGTATTACTCCATCCGTTCTTATTTATATTCACCAAATCAATTTCTATTTTATCATTTACACAAAATTGAAAGTAATAATAAATTTTATGTTGGTGAGAATAATAAATTTTAAAAAGTAATGATTTGATTATAAATTTTATTTATATATGAAATAAATGGTTGGTAGATATAAATGCGGGGTTGTTTTAACAAAATATAAACTTGTGGGTTAATTTTTGTATTTAAAAATCCCAAATAATGATATTGAATTCCCATATCATGGTTTTTGGAGAATATGGAATTTCATTTCATGATATGAAATCATGAGATAGAATCAGCGTGAAATTGCATGTCCAAACGCTGATTTCATCTCACGATATGATATCACATGGCCAACCGCTAGGGTTGATAAAAAATATAATGACGAAAGATTCAACTAGATTTAAATTGTGACATTTTAGCCATTAAATCTACATCCGCAATGTTATAATATGACATTTTTTTCTCATAACTGTGAATATGAAAAAAATAAAGATTCAACTAGGTTTAAATTGTGACCTTATTAACCCATTAAATTTAACTCACAAAAATATAGTATGTGATAGTTACACTCTATATGTGATTGTTGTTTGTTCTTTCATTTTTACTTACACTAGTAGACTTTCTTATAGCGTTGATAAAGGAAAGACATGAAAAGGAACATGAAACTTGTGTGAATGAAGAGATTAACCTAGCGCGAAAGTCTGTCAAGACTTTCTTATTTCTTGATAGCGAAACTTTATTGATTAAAACTAAAAATTGATTTGGAGATAGAAAATTCACTAATTAAGTTTAAATTATGACCTTTTAACTGTTAAACTTCATGCGATAAAATCATAACATACAACATAAATTCAATATTTTTTTTCTTTTTATTTCGCTTTGGCTTATATAGATAGACATTAGCTAGAAAAGATTGAATAAACTTAAACATAGAGCCGAGCCTAAGATAATTAAAATTTAACTTAGTTACCATAGGGGAGAAAAAATCATCATAAAATATCTACTTTCATTTCATAAAATATTAGTAAGACATGCTACATGTATTTCATCCTCTTCTTCTTGAGTACTATTCTTAAAAGAGAAAAGGGTTCTACAACAACCCGCCTTAGAAAGAACTAGAATTAGAAAAAAACTATTTTGGAAAGAATAAATTTGAAAATTTTGGTAAGTTATGCTAAGTATGAGTTTTGGGTCAACTTCAAACGACAATAACTTTCAGTACAGGATGAGTTAGGTGGCCCATAAGATATCAAATGAAAGATCTTGGAATCCTCTTTCCAACGCCACCGAGTTTGCTATTTTTCAAGCTTGTATGAGGGAGATACACCCGTTTGAAGTTGGATTGTCCAGTTAAGGAAAGTTACCCGATTTAAGAGGGGTGTTTTGGTCTTTTCCTTACCCAATCAAGTTATTTCATTTTTAGTAATTAATTAGGGGTCTAAACTGATTTGGTTCAGTTTACACAATCCTAAATCATGCCTAGGGTTTTGAGAATAGTTCAAGAAGAGGAGAAAAAGAGAAAAGTCAAGGCGTTCTTGGAGATTTCTTGCGGAATCGAAGGTCGTTTCGCTAAGGGTTGATCCCTAAATAGGTATGTGAGTTCTTATAGTGTTGGGTTCGTTCACCCACACGCCAAACATGTTATTTTAGTGAAATTTCGTTCTTGAAGTTGAAGAATTTGATGTTCTTAAGTTTAAGCCATAATTGGAAGCTTTTGAGTTCTTGAGGTGTGAGTTTTTGTAAACAAGTTGAGTTCCTTGATGAATTTTACTGTGGGTTCATTGGAGTCATTCTGAGTTTGTGAAATTTCGAAGATTTAGTCGATGAAACTATTTTGGGTGGGAGTTGAATCGAGTTTGGGAGGAGAGGAAAAGATCAGGCAAATAATTGCTCCCAGGTCTGTGTCGCGAAGACGCTAAGAATTTCGGTCCCCAGGTAATTATCCCCTCTCCGCATCGCGGAGAGGATACGGAGTCCTCTGCCTCGAAAATATTTACGCGACGAAAAATTTAATTTCATAGCCGCATCGCGGAGAGGATACGGAGTCCTCTGCCTCGAAAATATTTACGCAACCAAAAATTAAATTCTATATCCGCATCGTACCAGTGTTCTTTAGCTTGGATCTTCGCTCGGTCTTATGAACAACTATCTGAACCTTCCTAAATCATCGAGAGGTCCTACATTCCAAATCATAATCTTGAATCCATAAACTTGTTTTAAAGACTTAAGCATTGAGATTGAGAAAGAGTAGAGTCAAGTTCATTTCTTTAAAATGTTATATGGGAACTAAGTATTCCTAAAGAGTAAATATTTTCACATTTAAGATGAGAGGAAACACCGATTTTCCAAAAAGAGTTTTCATGAGCAGTTTTAGTACCATCTCTTTTAAGAGAAAGATCTTTTGAGTAATAATCTCAAACTACAGAAAAAATTATGTTTTTAAACATATGAGCTAGTTACATTTTGGGAGTAGTATTGAGCACCGATATGGGGACGAGTTCAGATAACTCAAGACTCCATAAACCATGTAGACAACGTGGGTAGAAAGGGTCAGACTTTTTAGATGACTCCTTCATGTTTTTTAGCATAGACTAGTGGATCCACTTAGTAGGTTCTATACCCCGGCAAAGTATAGGACAATTCTGGCAGCGTGGGTGAGACGTTGTATCATCACATAGCTCATAGTGATGGTTGTCGGTTAGAGAACCTCCCACAGAATTACTTGTATTTTCATATACAAAACTAAGTTATTGTTGTGTCTTTTATACACTGAGTTGTTATCTACATGCTTTAAAGTTTTTCTTTATACTGCACATTTATTACTGCATTATGTTGAGATGAGTTGAGTTGAGATGAGGTAAGTGTTTCTTTCAGATTCCAGTTCAAGCTTATGTCTTGTTTAGAGTTCCCCTCACATGCTCGTACATTCCAAGTACTAACGTCATTTGGCCTGCATCTTTTTATGATGCAGATACAAGTAATCAGGATTAGCATCCAGCGCTTCGTTGATCCAATTGAGCTTCAGAGTCATTTGGTGAGCCTCCTTGCTTTCTAGAGGATCCCTTTTATCATGTTTTGTCATTTCAGTTGTTAGGATGATCGGGGGTCTTGTCCCGACATCCCTCATAGTATTAGAGGCTTCATAGATAGTTAGACATTATTAGTTCATTAGTCTTGTTCATTTCTGTTGGTTTGTTATAAGACTTGAGTTGCCTCATTGGCCAGTTGATTGTTTCCTTTACAACATTCTAAGTTTATTTCATGAGTTTATCTTTGTTGAGTAAAGTCTTCCGCTGAGTAGTAAGTCAGGCAAAGAGTTTGCTTGGGGGCAATAATGGTTCTCGAGTGTTAGTCCCGCCCAGGGTGTAGGCTTGGGGCGTGATAGGTTCAAAATACACTTCAACTATGGATGAAATTGTTGTTACACATACCAACATGTGTCTATTTCTTATAAAGTGACTGACACGCCCTGACATGTGTCTATTTCTTATAAATTTTTATTTTAACTATTTTTAAAATTCTTTTAAACTTTTATTTTCTTTACCATATATTGTATTTCACATTTTCTTTATAAAAATTTCTTCCAATTTTGCTACTGCCAAAAAGCTTGACAGCCAGGACTCTCCCTCTCATTTCTCTTTTTTCTTCTTCATTTCATTTGTCTTTAAGTTTCTTTTCTTTTTAAATTTCGTTTTCCTTGAGTTAAATTAGAATATACAATTTTCAAATCGAAAAAGATAAATTATTGATCGCCAGATAATTTTTTCTGCAAAAACTTTAATTTTCAATTGTAATCTCTATTATCAATCATTTTTGTTGAAGAAGTTTATTTTCTTAGTGATAATGATAGATAAACGTGATTAAAGTAGCTTTAATTAAAGTGATATGAGAGAGAAGTGAAATGGGTTTTGAATTGGTCGATGATTTGTAGAGCTTTAGGAGAGTAAAAATATCGGCTATACTAACAAACACTGTTGTTGTTAGCAACAAAAGTGTTAGCGGAGGCGGCGATTTCGGTGTTAGCGGCGGCACCGATTCCGATGTTAGCGGCGGTGCTGATGCCGATTCCGACGACAACGATAATACAACTGAGGAGATGAAAAATAGAAAGAGAGAGAAAAAAAAAGTAAAAATAAAAGGAATACATATTTTATTAAAAAAAATTATAAAAATAAAATTTCAGCATCTTTTTCTGCTCTTACTCTCTCAAAGAGAGTGTATTCATCTAAGCAATTAAAAGTATAGTAATTATTGTTAAAAATAGTCTAGGGGTGTCATATGACTCCCGCAAAGTTGGAGTGTGTAACAACAATTTCGATCATAGTTAAAATGTGTTTTGAACCGTTTTCCCTTCTTAAAATGAAACAATAATCTCTTTTTTATCCTCAATATATGTAGACACATTAGTTTGGTAAGTGTCTTGTGTAATTAGTTTGGTAAGTGTCTTGTGTAATTACTTTATGTATTGCTTTTGCTCGAAACTAATTTAGAAATTTTTTTAATGTAAAAAAAAAATAAGCATGATTTATTTTTAGTATAATTGAATATTATTCTTAAAATGAAATTAAATTCTCTTTTTCTTTCCTCAATAAGTGTAAAACACATTAGTATGGTAAGTGTCTTGTGCCAATAATTTTATGTATTGCTTTTGCTCGAAATTAATTTAGAATTTTTTTTAATATAACAAAAATAAAATTTGAGCATGATTTGATTTTTAATATAATTGAATAGTATTCTTAAAATGAAACAAAATTCTCTTTTCTTTCCTCAATATGTGTAAATACATTAGTTTGGTAAGAGTCTTGTGCAATTATTTTATGCATTGCTTTTTCTCGAAACTGATTTAGAAATTTTTTTAATGTAACAAAAACAAAAGTTGAGCATAATTTGATTTTGAATATAATTGAATAGTATTCTTAAAATGAAACAAAATTCTCTTTTCTTTCCTCAATGTGTGTAAACAAACACAGTAGTTTGATAAGTGTCTTGTGCAATTATTTTATTTATTGTTTTTGCTCGAAACTAATTTAGAAATTTTTTTAATATAATAAAAATAAAATTTGAGCATGATTTTATTTTTAATATAATTGAATATTATTCTTAAAATGAAACAAAATTCTCTTATTTCCTCAATATGTGTAAACACATTACTTTGGTAAGTATCTTGTGCAATTATTTTATGTATGGCTTTTGCTAGAAATTAATTTAGAATTTTTTTTAATGAAACAAAATTAAAATTTGAGCATGATTTGGTTTTTAATATTATTGAAAGCAATATAAAATTTCTACTAAATATGATTTCTTCCAAAATTGGATAAAATTATAATGTGCTTTTATTGCACTGCAACGGGTATAATCATACACATATCTTTATTTAATATTCAATAAATATTTAAGTTTTATTAATCATTAAATTAATTTTTGTCATATTATTGAAATATTTTTTTAAAATAAATATTTCAAAATCTTTGGCCAATATTTGAAATTTTCACTTGTTTCAATATTATTATTATTTTTACATTCATAAATAAAATATACAATTTTTCAGACTTTCTTTAAAAAAAACATTGTTAATACTCTATGGCCATCTCTGATGGATAATACTTACCTACATCTAAATTAATTAAATTATTTTCCTAATAAGAAAAGTTTGACTCAAAAAGATTTGTTCAGCATAAGACTAGAGTCATAACTACATTTATGTCAAGATGGTAGAATCGAATTTGATATCAAATCTACCCTCATTTATTTTCATGCCGAAATAGTGTCCTTGACAACTAAGTATCCTCTAATTCAAAAACTTAATTTCCACCCTATAAATAGGAGACAATTCTCAGGAAAGAAACACAACAACAATAAGAATAATAAATCCATTTCATCCCCCCATATCCTAATAAACACATTTCTCCTCCTCTTCCTCATTTTTAACCATGGTTAGAACGAAAGTTAAGTTTACTTTTATTGAAAATAACACTGAGAGGAGAGTCTCATATAGAAAACGACGAAAGAGATTCTTAACCAAGGCTCGTGAACTCAACACCCTTTGCGATGTTGAATTGGCTACCTTAGTCAATAGTCCTTACCACAACGAACCTGAGGTGTTTCCAAATCATGAAGCTGCTACCGACATCTTTACAAAGTTTATAGATCTTCCAGATGAGGATAAATCAAAAAACATGAAAACACAAGAAAAGATAATCACGAAAAGGATGGAGAAAATTGAAAATGAACTTGAGAAGGTAAAGAAGGAAAACAAGAAAATGGAGTTTACAAACCAGATGAATGGATTGTTGAATGGTGAAGATATGCCCAATAGTATGCACCCAGGAGATCTCAACGATCTCTGTTATGTGATCAATAAAAATCTCAAACTAATAAATGATGCGGTCAAAGCAAAAACTCACGAAGAAGGTTCTACATCGAATGCTCCGCAAACTATTGTTGGACCGACGGATTCTGGTGGGACCAGCTTCGACATGTCATGGTCTCCTCTTTTGGCCCCTGTTGATGCTCCAGTACGATCCAAAATTCCTCTTTTGGTTCCATCTATTGTACCAGTGGGACCAACTTCGAGAGGCCAAGGGCTCCTCTTTTGGTCCCTGATGTAACTCCAACATCGATGGTTCCTCTGACGGCTCTATTGATGGTTCCTTCAAACGCTCCTGCTCAAATGCCTCAATTCATGGTTCCATTTGTGGATGTTTCGCAGGTTCCTTCTTCATCATCTTCACAAAGGTATCTTGGAATGGCCTATCCAATGGCTTATCCAATGTCTTCACCAATGCTTGTTCCTCCAATGTCTAATTTAGTGTTTCCTCCAATGCCACCACAAATAGACCCTTCGACGAATATCCCCTCAATGAGTGCATCAGCGCCAATGGAGAACAATGTTAATGGCTCATTAGGCATTCCACGGAGTCCTTCATTTTCTGAGTTGTTGAGCTTGAATGATGATGAGATAATGACTTTACTTTATGATACATCATTCGACATTAATGTTCAAGATCCAAACCACCCCCACACCAACAACTTATAAGGACATATGATCAATGTCTGTTAATACTGTTTTGTAAGTCTGTTAAGATCCATTTTGTTGGAGTATATTTATACTTCCAACTTTAATTTCTTGCTTTGTCATCAAGGCTGTAATTTATTTTGCTTACTGGATATGCTTTGTCTAGTTTCTTCATATTTACTCTATGAAAAGATTTTGCAGTTCCTTCCCTAAATCTATGAATGTCTATACTTTCTTGAACACAAATAGAGATGGATGTTAATTAGTACTATTCCATCAGGCTTCAACTCCTTGTTAGGATGTAAGTTCTATTCATACACCTTTTTACAACGTGGATACTGAACTCTGAACCCTGAACTTATATTTTTTCCTAAGAAAACGTATACTATATACTTGTGTCAAATGAGTATGAAATGGTAAAATCAAACCCCTGGACACACAAAACAATAATTTGCTAAGAGATTTGATTCAGGTGCCTTATAGTAGCATTCGTCGTTATAATTCATCTGAACATCGTTGAGGGGGTGATAATGATTTTCACCCAAAGAATATTTACAAACATTTATCAAATCAAGTTGTAGAGTATTGTTGTATAAGACGAACATCTTATCTTAAGACCAAGCCTCGTAACTTACATAATGTGTGAGATTATGCAAAAATATAGCTATGTTTTAAAATGAAAATACATTTTATTGCCTCTAATCAACCGTGTTAACAATCAGATCTGGAAATAATGTCTCTACTGGAAAGTAAATTTTTAAGCCAACGAGCAGAACGTTTAGGGTATCTCTTTAAATTATCATTATAATCAACATAATTAATTCCATATCTTTGTGTGTAGCCTGAACTCAACTCAAAATTATCCAAGAATGACCATACGAAGTAACCTTTTACATTTACACCATCCCTGTTACAAAAAAAAAAAAAAAAATTATTTATTTTAAGAAAATGTCTATTCAAATAAATACCATGCACTAAAATGGACAAAAAAGAAATAGACTTACTGAATGGCATCCTTGATAGCCAATAGATGTTGACGAATAAAATCTGTTCTTTGCAAGTCATTTACTCCTCCTACTATTGTTACATTGGCATCACTCATTCCTAAGAATAATTTATAGTAAATTTAGTCGGGCTCTAATAGACATCGGATATATGTATATATAATTATCGTACGTACCGTTTTCGGTTATGCAAATAATTGGATTCTTGTATTTCTCTTTTGTATAGACTAGCAATTCTAGAAGTCCTTCTGGGACGACGAAAACATCTTTCGAGCCCGTCTACGAACCAAAAATAAAGAAAAATATATTTTAAGAGAAGGTCTAAAGAAAGAAAAATGATATAGATTGACAAATAATAAGTGTATACCCGTTCGCCGATGGGTATTCCATTTTCTATGCCTACAAGAAAAAGACACAAAGGTAAGAACGTTGTTATCATTGAGAATACAATTAACTAATAAAACGTAAATAATATTGGCTGCATACGATAAAGTAATTAACCTGATTGATATACTTGATAATCTTCGGTGTAGGTAATATTAACAGTGTCAGGGTAAATAATATTGGCTGCATATGATGAAGTGTAGTAATTTAACCCCAAGAAATCATAGGACAGCTTCCTCACTAGTAAATTTTGGTAATCGATTTTTTACACGTTCCCGCATACTTACTGGATAGTCTCCATAAGTTACTGGATGCATAAACCTTAATTTCCACGCAAAAAAAAAAAAATTAGTTGTTGTACGTATGAAGGTTATTGTAATGTAAGGAAATAAATTCGATTAATTACCATCCGAACATGAAGTCAAGAGCTCGTTCAACAGAATCTATATCTTCCTTCTTTGTAGAGTTTGGCACAAACCAGTTGCTTATCAACGATATTCCTATCTTGCCTTTTAGCGAAGCCTGCATAATTAAATTATGTCAGGTAAAGTGAAACGGAAGGATTGTAGTACGATAAGAAGAGATAATTAATTTACCTTCTATTTGTCCCTATATAAATTTACCGCGTTTGCATGAGCAAGAAGCATGTGGTGACCAACTATGTAAGGCTCAGTTGTTGCTGCGTTTCCAACACCACACATATTATTGTTTGTAAATGCACTACATCTGCCTGGGGCATACGACCCCGTTACATACCCAAATAACGCATATGAATATGGTTCATTAATTGTGATCCAATCTTTAATTCTGTCTCCAAATTCTTTGAAGCATAATTCTGCATAATCTCCAAAGTCATCCCTATAGTTTTAAAAATAACATGTTCGTCAAAATATAATATAATATAATATAATAGGTCAAAATGTAAAGGGAAGTTACACAATTTGTGGACTTAAAAATCCTAGATACTCTTGTTCAAGGGCTTGAGGCAAATCCCAATGGAAAATTGAGACAAGAGGATGTATCCCATTTGCTAAGAGCTCATTAATGAGATTATTGTAGAATGCAATCCCTTCTTTATTTACTCCTTTGCTTAACTTTCCATTTGATTGTATATATGGAAAAAAATACAACTCATTATAGTGTAAGAGAGATAACATATAAGAGCCATTTTTTATCAGTGAAGATATAGGATAAGCATAGTTACTCTCTATGAACCACTTTACTTATTGTCCTTATTAAATACTCTAGATCATATTAAGTGAGTTATTATTGACACACTTTTTAAGAAAAATATTAGTAAAGGACAAAAATTAAAAGTTAATTTTTATTATTACTTTTTTATTATTTCTAAACCATTCTTCAGAAAATATAAATAGTTAGGAACCTTGTTAAGAGGAAAGGTAAATATATATAAAAAAAATATTACCAACAACCAAATATCCTTTTAGCCAGAAAATTTGGCCAGAATTGAAAAATAACATATTTCACACTATGTTATTTTATTTTTTAAAACATTTTACCCTTTTAACTTTAATACCTTTTAATTAAAAAATGAAAAAAAAATCAATTTATTTTAAAATACAAAAAAAATTATAGACTTTTTAAATTTCTGGTCATTTAGCATCACCCTACCAACAATCCTTTTGAACTTTGGAAAATTTATTTATTTGACATTTTAAAATTTTAGGATCTCCACATGTCCCTCAAAACAATGGGCTTTAATACTAGATGTGGAAAGTTTTGGGAAGATGACCACTATTATTCAATCATTTTTTCTTTAAAGATAAGTGGATAGTAACAATATTCTTCTATCTTTTTCTGACTTACATGAAATGGGTTTTAGTGCCTAGGGAAAAAAAATATTTACTCCTCTTTTTATTTTAAAGATAAGTGGAGATTTTTATTTATCATATTTATATACCAAAAATATTATTTTTTCAATATATTGCATAAGTTTCAAATTATTTTCAAAAAATAATATTAAATATCAATTAATATAAATATTACAATAAAATATTCATATCAATAAGTACTAATTTTTAAAAAGTGCACAAATTTAAAAATGGATAAGCAGAAGTAAACGAAGAGAGTATCATATTTTATTTTCAAATTTTTCTTTTCCCCTAATTCGTGAATAACTGATGCATCTCATGATTAATTACCTAATTCATAAATTAAGAAAATTCATGTACTTGGAATGAATCTAAATCTAAATTTTCAATAAAATATGCTAGAGGAATACAATAAAAAGATGTTAAGAGAATTACAATTTAATTCTTACATGGTAATATTCTTGACCACGATATAGAAAATTTGAAGCAATTAAACCCTTGGGATTTCATTAACTTTATGTCTCCCTGCAAAAATGACAATTAGTGCAACATTTTACGGTAAAATATTCCAATTAATTAGTAAAAGCTTTATAAAATAATTGAAGTGCTCATAATGTGGTTACTGCTACCTTATAACGATGGTAAAAATCAATGGCTACATCACCATTGCTATCGTCAATTATTCTATCTGTATATAGGCAAAAAAAAAAAGGAAATGAGTTATCATAGTCTTTTAAAATTTATATAGACAAAAATCATCCCATAAAGATTTTGTGTGTGTGAAGTTTTCAAAAATATATGGAGTACAAAATTTTTTAAGAATTTGAAAATTCAACCCCCATTTTATTTTATTTTTAAAAAACTTATTTTTATAAAAGTTTTTAAAAAAATTATCTTACTTCAACCCCCCCCCCTCTTACCCATCAAAACCACCCACCATAAATATATTATTTAAAAATATTTTATTTCTAATTGTGTACGAATATAACACAAATGAATATTTTATTTTTATAAAAAAATCTTATCGTATGAAACTCAAACCACTGAAAAGTGTTTGTCAGACTATATGAGTGATAGTTCAGGTTTGAAATCACATTCTCAAAAGTTTAGATATAAAGTTTTTTTTAAAAAAAATAAATAATAATTTAGATATTGTTTTGGGTAGTTCACTCTTTATTTTATATGTTCATTTTAACAAATATTCTCCATAACTGCTATACCCTTCATTTGTTCCTTCAGATTCAGAGTTTAGAAAAATCTTGCATAAGGAATCCTTAATATTCTTTTCTATGTCAAGGTTTTTGATCTTTTTCTTGACTTGCAATCCCTAGCATAATGGTCAAATCTACCACATTTGTGGCAAGTATCTGATTTGTCAAATCTCCTTTGAGATTTATAAAATCTTCTTTTCTCTTTATAAGGTTGAGGTCTTTTTTCTTTCTTTTCTATTCTTCTTTTCTTTCATGTCTTATAATCCTTTTTAGAAGATTTGTTCTTAGAAGAATGCTTCCTATCTTTGGAAGATGCTTTAGAAATATCTAAAGCGAATTGTTCACAGAATTCTCCTAACTGTTGTTTTTCATTAAGACGATGTCTTTTGATTTGTTGATTCAACTTGATATCATTGCACAAGGATAATCCTTCGACTTATTCGACAGAGGTGATGCTGTATGAAAGACACCTTCACAGCCATCAATGGCGGCATCAAATGATTGTTCTTCAAGTAACTCTACTTCAAATAGATGCAGCCTTTCATTAGCTCCATCAAGCCCTACCAGGTGACTCACTTTACTTTTATCCTTTGCAAGTTTATGTTGGGTTCGAAAGTGATTGAGCGTCATGCGAAAGCTTATAATTTGCAACTCATATGACGATAAATTAGATGACAAATAAAACTATACTAAAAGACATAATATTATTATATGATATGACCAATTGACCTACATAATTAAAAACTAATTAAAAAAACCTCAAAATTGTAGAGAGAAAATCTCCCCATATACAAAACTCTCTAGGCGACTACATTGTGGATTCTATTGTGTTATGTTATGAGAATATGGATCTTCAATTTATAGATCTCCCAACTTTTCCTCTAAGGAAAGAATAAACCAAATATGGAAGAAAATTATATTTTCATTTCATGAAAAGTAAAAACATTATGGTAATGTTTTGTCTTTTCTTTTAGAAAAAAATAAACTTCAAATAAGGTAAGAAAATCAGGGCAAAACCCTAACAAATCTCCCCTTTTGGCTTGAATTTTCTGGCATAATAATCTTGATCCTCTTTCTTCACACAATCTTCATGTATCACTACTGCTTACCATGATTTAAAATTTGATATAGGTTAAAAAATTGGAGCCCTGTGTTAAAAGTTATGAGCAGGGTTGAAACTGGAGCTCATGCGCTAAAAATAATATGAATGAGCTGAAAGTGGAGCTCATGCGTTAAAAGTAAGATGCATGAGTCATAAGTGGAGCTCATGCGTTAAAAGTAACATGAGTTAAATGTGGAGCCCGAGCATTAAAGTTTGCAGGTGTTGAAAGTTGGAGCACATGCTCTAAAGTAAGCATGAGTTGAAAATTGATTTTGTTTTAAAGGATGGAGCAGCAAGATATTGTTGAAAATATATTTAAAAATTTTCTCCACATGTAGTAGCACAAAAATCTTCATTATCATCACTTTGATTGCAAATTGATTTGAAACCACTTGAACCTGTCTTCAATCTTGTTCAACCATTGGATCATTGAACCATGTGCTCTGATACCACTTGTTGGGTTCGAAAGTGATTAGGACGCCATGCGGAAGCTTATAATTTGTAAATCATATGACGATAAATTAGATGACAAATAAAACTATACTAAAAGACATAATATTATTATATGATATGACCAATTGACCTACATAATTAAAAACTAATTAAAAAAACCTTAAAATTGTAGAGAGAAAATCTCCCCATAAACAAAACTCTCTAGGCGACTACATTGTGGATTATATTGTGTTATGTTATGAAAATATGGATATTCAATTTATAGATCTCCCAATTTTTCCTCTAAAAGACATCGTCTTAATGAAAGACAGCAATTAGGAGAATTCTGTGAACAATTCGCTTTAGATATTCCTAAAGCATCTTCCAAAGATAGGAAGCATTCTTCTAAGAACAAATCTTCTTTAAAAGATCATAAGGCATGGAAGAAAAGAAAAATAGAAAAGAAAGAAAAAAGAGCTGAACCTTATAAAGAGAAAAAGAGATTTGGCAAATCAGATATTTGCCACAAATGTAGTAGATTTGGCCATTATGTTAGGAATTGCAAAGTCAAGGAAAAGATCAAAAGCCTTGACATAGAAGAGAATATTAAGGATTCATTATGCAAGATCCTTCTAAACTCTGAATCAGAAGGAACAGATGAAGGGTATAGCAGTTATGGAGAATCCTCCAGCAATGAAGACATAAGAGCTTTAGATCAAGAGAATTGCATGACATCTGATAGCGAGTGTTCGCCATGTCAGCAAGGTCTCGGAACCCCCTCTCTCTCTAGTCTTTTACTACTTCTTTTGTAAATCTTTCAGTTCGTTGAATAATAAAATCCTTCAGTTTGGTGTATACTTCAAAAATCTCAAGGAGTCCTACTACAGGTACTGATTTAATTTTTAGTATTTTTACATATGTGCTCAGCCTAAATGATAGGCTAGATTATTTGTGTTGAACTATAACATACTAAGTTACTATAAGAAATGGCGATTATGTCTATTTTTAAAATATATTGGACAGTTATGCTAAGGTTAAGTTAAGATAATCCAGGCAGATTATTGAGAGGATGTCGAATAAGTCCGTTGGATTACCTGTTAGCCAGGAGGGCGGACCCGGATAGTAGAACATTTCAATAATCTTTAATGGAATGTCTTTAATGTATTTTTTTATAGAATTTTCAATCCCTTGGATCATAAAATGGTCTATAAAAGTTAATAATACCTCTGAAGGATTCCCATGTTTACAAAGAACTTTTTATACAAAGTTTTGGAATAAGTTAACTCAGAAGGATCCCGAAGGAAAATTTCATGAGCAAGAAATAATAGATTCAATCAATACTGTTGTGTATAAATATCAAAGCACAGAAAAATCAAAACCACAGATGGATGATCTCAGCCCATTCAAGCAGATAGCAAGAAAGCTTCAAATGAAGAAAGGACTAATATCCAAATCAGAAGCAATAACTCTATACATGGAGGAAGTAAAAAGAAATTTAATGAGAAATATCGACATGGATGTAAGAGACGATGTATCCATGATATCAGCCAGCCACACTAATGATGATGAAGAGTTGTGCATGACAGGAGAAGCACAAAGTGCTAATAGCAACGAAGAGATTGATATCGATACTCTTCTCCAACGACTTCAAGACCAAGTAGAAGAATCTTCCAGCAACACCGCCTGCAAAGAAAAAGGAAAAGGAAAGGCGTAAAATGAAGAAGGCACCACAAATAAAATAATTGGGGTAATAAAAAACTTTAATAAAGTTGAATTAGGGCCATGATAATATTTTGGCCACATTTTTAGTAGAAAGACCACGTTTGTTTGTCGGTCTTATCTTTTTCTTATTGGCCATTGTAAGTTGTGTAGGCCATCTTTAGATTTTCCGACCTCTATATAAGGAGGCGATATTTTATTTAGTGAGGCAGGTCTCGGAACCCCCTCTCTCTAGCCTTTTACTACTTCTTTTGTAAATCTTTCAGTTCGTTAAATAATAAAATCCTTCAGTTTGGTGTATACTTCAAAAATCTCGAGGAGTCCTACTACAGGTACTGATTTAATTTTTAGTATCTTTACATATATGCTCAGCCTAAATGATAGGCTAGGTTATTTGTGTTGAACTATAACATACTAAGTTACTATAAGAAATGGCGATTATGTCTATTTTTAAAACATATTGGACAGTTATGCTAAGGTTAAGTTAAGATAATCCAGGCAGATTATTGAAAGGCTGTCGAATAAGTCTATTGGATTACCCGTTAGCCAGGAGGGCGGATCCGAATAGTAGAACATTTCAATAATCTTTTCAGGATAGTTTATACTTGTAAAGGCACCTTGAGTAAAACTGGACGATCCGTGTTAGCGAATTGGCTCAATAGAAAAGAAAGAAAAAAGAGTTGAACCTTATAAAGAGAAAAGGAGATTTGGCAAATCAGATATTTGCCACAAATGTGGTAGATTTGGCTATTATGCTAGGGATTGTAAAGTCAAGGAAAAGATCAAAAGCCTTGACATAGAAGAGAATATTAAGGATTCCTTATGCAAGATCCTTCTAAACTATGAATCTGAAGGAACAGATGAAGGGTATAGCAGTTATAGAGCTTTAGATCCATGTATAGAGTTATTGCTTCTGATTTGGATATTAGTCCTTTCTTCATTTGAAGCTTTCTTGCTATCTGCTTGAATGGGCTGAGATCATCCATCTGTGGTTTTGATTTTTTTGTTCTTTGATATTTATACACAGCAATATTGATTGAATCTATTATTTCTTGCCCATGGAATTTTCCTTCGGGATTCTTCTGAGTTAACTTATTCCAAAACTTTGTATAAAAAGTTCTTTGTAAACATGAAAATCCTTCAGAGGTATTATTAACTTCTATAGACTATTTCATGATCCAGGGGATTGAAAATTCTATAAAATATACATTAAGGACATTCCATTAAAAAATATATTATCTTTTTCTAAACTTGTGAGTTTAGGGGAAATATCAACCCATTCAGAATATAATTTTTTATAAGGTTCTGATAATATTTTTACCGAGGAACCATATAAAGTCCACCATTGACAAAATCAATTTGGAATAGGTTGGCTAAAAACATGCGAGCATATTTTTATATATGTATAGCCATCTATGTTTCATTCATAGATTTCCTTTCCATTATAACTGTTAGTTATAATATGTTCATGCTCTTCTAAGAGTACATCTTGCGGAGTAGGTCTAGGATCATTTTCTGATCCTGTGGCTATGCTTAATAGAATTGATAATCATAGCATGACCTCTAAACTATCTAGATCTAGTTTTTCATATATTTCTCCTGTTGATTATACTGTACAGATTCCCTCAAGAGCATAAACTCTATCAAGAAAATCCTTTTTATTAGGGATAGGATATCTAATCCACTTAAGAGCTTTATTAAGGGGTTTATAATTAATAACCAGCCTGGGGGCACCTCTTTCCTGTTCAGCATGTTTATTAACATAAAAGGTTGTACAAGACCAAGGCGACTTAAAATGCCTTATAAGGCCTTTTTGAAGTAAGGAATTAATTTCCTCTTTGCATAATTCCAAATATTCAGGATTCATCTGGCAAGGTGGATTATCTTAACTTAACCTTAGCATAACTATCCAATATGTTTTAAAAATAGACATAATCGCCATTTAATTATAGTAACTTAGTATGTTATAGTTCAACACAAATAACCTAGCCTATCATTTAGGCTGAGCACATATGTAAAGATACTAAAAATTAAATCAGTACTTGTAGTAGGACTCCTCGAGATTTTTGAAGTATACACCAAACTAAAGGATTTTACTATTCAACGAACTGAAAGATTTACAAAAGAAGTAGTAAAAGGCTAGAGAGAGAGGGGGTTCCGAGACCTGCCTCACTAAATAAAATATCGCCTCCTTATATAGAGGTCGAAAAATCTAAAGATGGCCTACACAACTTATAATGGCCAATAAGAAAAAGATAAGACCGACAAACAAACGTGGTCTTTCCACTAAAAATGTGGCCGACATATTATCATGGCCCTAATTCAACTTTATTAAAGTTTTTTGTTTTATTACCCCAATTATTTTATTTGTGGGGCCTTCTTCATTTTACGCCTTTCCTTTTCCTTTTTCTTTGCAGGCGGTATTCCTGGAAGATTCTTCCACTTGGTCTTGAAGTCGTTGGAGAAGAGTATCGATATCGATATCAATCTCTTTGTTGCTATTAGCACTTTGTGCTTCTCCTGCCATGCACAACTCTTCATTATCATTGATGTGGCTGGCTGATATCATGGATACATCGTGTCTTACATCCATGTCGAGATTTCTCATTAAATCAGATGTTTTTCTAAGCAGAGTTATTGAGCTGCCTGAGTGTAATAACTCTCATTGAAAATCCAAATTTATAGATGGATTACCAACCCTCTTTGCTGAAAGAGTTAGGAAAACTCTTAGAGCAGACAGCCATATCATTAACTATGATAACTATAACTAAAATCAATTTGTTTTCCCGTCATTATAAAATTTATTTTTTATGTAGAAAGTCAATCTGGAAAATTTATTTCAAACTCAAATATATCTAAGTCAGAACTGGGCCTATGCATAGACCTAGCAATATTATCTTTATCAATCTTAATATTGTCGCATCTGTAATTTTCTCTAATCTGAGATAATAATGAAATATAAAATTTCTAAAATATCTTTATTGTTTCTTGTCCAATTATTGGATCTGACAATCTACAGCCTCGTGTGAGAAGCACAATCAATAAATCGCCCTTTTCAAGTAAACTGTTCTTAGATGGATAATATAATTTTACTTGGGGTCCGCTTAATTATTTGATATAAAATTGAAGTTTTGATAAGATATGCGATTTAAATTATTAAATTTTTATTTTTTTTCATAAATAAAATTTTTTATAAGTTGCGAAAACTATTAAAATTGTCTAAATTCTTTATAAAATTTTATTAAATAAGTAAAAATTCATAACAAAGGTATAATACACTATCACAAAACTATTCTTTAAAAAAATAAGTAACATTTATTGATTGAACTTTAGCTAAAAAGAAAGTAAATTGAACATTAGTTGTAACATACTACTCTTTTATATAATTTCCTTACACAGTATGGACAATTTTCTCACGTTAAACATGCATTTCTCGATATAAATGGTTTAAAAATTGGTAAGAGTAATAATGTCAACTATAAATTTGGTTGGTGAAAATAATAGTTATATCCGATATAAATGATTTAAAAATTAGTAAAAGTAATAATATGAATTATAAATTTTGTGTACATATGAAATAAATGGTTTGTACTTGGTAGATATAAAATAATGGAATTTTTTTACAAACTATAAACTTATGGGTCAATTTTTATTTAAAAAATACGAAATTCTTAAATCAAGTATTTTAAAGAATTTGAAATTTATCTCATTTTCAAAAGTTGATTTTATCTCATAATTTCAAATTACGAGATGAAATTACATGTCCAAACGCTAGTAAACAGAGGTATTGTTAAAAAGACTGACCTGGATGTTTGTGGGTAAAGGTATCCCAAATACTAGGGCCTTTACCATCTCCATAACTTGTTCCTTCATACTGAAAGAAACCAATTAAGCATGTATAATTATCAGTATAAGTTAATTATTATTGGGTGCGCGAATAAAATCTATCTTATAATAGTGTACTGGACATATGAATTTAGTCTAAAGCAAATAATATCACATCATGTTAAAAGTATCTTTAAACTGTTATAGCAGAGAAAACATAGAAAACCTAAAAAAAAGAAGCAACTGAATGGACCTGATAAGCAGAAGAACCAGTTCCAAATATGAAATCTGGTGGAAAACAACTGCTATTAAATGGATCTGATGTTTCAATTGAAGTTACAAATAGCAGAAAGAGGCAGAAATAAAGAAACAAATTTCTCTCCACAAATATTGCCATATTCAAGTTACACAAATATATTTTTGATTTGATTTCCTCACCATATGTGAAATGACACAATAAGCTCCTTAAATAGATACAATTGTCGTTCTATTATATTTAGCGGCAATAATAAATATGATATTTATAATTTGCACTTTATATAAACCCCGTTAAAGGTTTTAGCAACTCTGAATATGATGACATTAACTCAATTGCCGTTAAATATTTTTACGAAAAGAAATATTATCGTTAAAAGAAAAATTTATCGCCAACAAAGTATCTCTTTTGTTGTAGTGTATAGAGTTTGAAAAGTTAGAGAAGACTTTAAATCTTTTATTCTTAAACTAAAGATATGTAGAATATTTCAAAATATCTTTTAATCTTGTAATTTTAAAACATGCAAAATAATAATAATAATAATAATTAAAGAATTTTTAAAACTTAAAAAAGGAATATTTTAAAACTAATTAAGAAAAAACTAAGAAAAAATAAATAGAACGAAGGTGTACAATAAATGAGCGATTTTAAAAAAAAAAGAAAGGAAAAAAAAAAAGGTAGTAGGTGAAAAAATTTATTATCGATAAGGCACAACTAGTACTCCTAGTTGCGTGAAGATTATTTTATTGATATTATATTCTGACACGTGGAATTTCTATTTTACTTAATATGGACTAAAAATAATATTAAATAACTGTGTAAAATAATAATCAAATTTAAAATCCTGAAATATTACTAATAATAGAGTTAATATAGTAAACACTTTTAATTAATTTTTTAAAAGCAATTTGCCAAATCTGTGGTGATAATTTCTCTTCCTGTCCAATTATTGGGGCAGACAATCTACCGCCTCATGTCACACGTGACTTCTTTAACCGAATATTATATTGTTACACAAATATTTTTATTATAAATGTAAATATTAATTTATTTTATAATTTAAAATAATTATATATCATTTTATTAATTAGTAAAATAATTTTGTATCAAATCTTAATGAAGATACACCACTTTTGAAAATACATTTTGAAAATACATACATATAGGATGAGAGGCAAGCGAGATAGGAAAAAAGCGAGCGAGAGACTTAGTATACATCAAATATACGTAAATCGCACACTAGGTACATGCATTTTTAATACGAGATACAATCTAAAGTATAAATACTAAGGCGAATGAGAGAGGGATAGAGACACATGTGAGAGGACGAAGACGAGTGAGATAGGAGAGATCAGCAAGAGAATTAGCATGAATCACACTTGAATATAATGTATCTAAAATAAAGTACACATATTTTGATCCGCATGTACGCATTGAAAATTTAAATTTGTCTATTAGTACTTTCTAATAATCATTTAATAAAGAATAGGTTTGAAAGAAAATTATAAAACTTAAATTAATTTATTAAAATGAACAAATAAAATAATAATTTATTTTTAATACAAGAGTCAAAGTAAAATAAAATAATGAAGTATTAAATGATTCTGGTGCTGACAGTTCCATTATGAAACACGTGAACTCTCTCCACAAAAATCTCCTTATCATGAAGTCCACTCATATATATATATATATATATATATGTTATATTATTTAATTTTTTATTTTCTTCAAAAAATATTAATTTTCTAAGAAATACTTAAAATTATAAGCTTAAAAAATATTTTGACATATTCAATATATTATATATCTTAATTAAGATCACAAAATTCAAATGTATATTTTACTTTTTAAAATATTGTGTCAAATCAAAACATGAAAGACAAATTAAAACAAATGAAAGATATATATTTGTAAGTTTTGACCAAAATTTTGTGCATGAAATATTTAATTTTTTTGAAATGAAATTTATATATTTGTAAATTATGTATAAATCACAACAATTGACAATTCAAAATATTTAAAAGATATATGAAAACTTATAGCTAGTTTGAATCTCAAAATCTAAAAAGTGTCACATAATTGAGACGGAGGGAGTAATTGATAGCAGTATGTGCTACTATCTACCGCCTAGCATGCATGGTCCACTGACATCAAACGGTTAAGGATCGTTTGGTAGTGTGTATTTATAATGACCCGATAGATCATTTTTGAGCACTAGACCTATTTCAATTGATAGTACTATTTTATGATTATATTATTATAATATTATTCCTCTTAGAAGAAAAACATGAAAATATATGTGTGATTTACGTTGAATTGGTGAGCAAAGTGTTCTGTTAGAAATTGTTAACAAATCTTAGTAGGTAATGATGACTTCTAGTGGGTGCACTAGGAATTGCATTCTTTTTGGCATCATGTAGTTTATTTTAGTATGAATTTATTGGCGTATAGATAGTGTTGCAAGTTGTTTTCATTGCAAGTAATTTATTTCGCAAACAATGAGTTCTGACTTTTAAATTATTTTAATTATCAAATTATAAATCAAGTTTTGATATATTAAGATAGGTAGTTAAATGTTAGGTGCATTATATTATATGAATATCATTAAACTTATGTTATTTGGAAGAATTAAGACTTAACTCTAGGCTTAAATTTAAGAAATAAGAGACTTGGCATATTGATTGACCTCAAGATTATGAACTTGAATATAGATTTGTGGTCTAGGTTAGAAATATAGCAATATGAATGTCTATGGACTCATTTGCTTACGAATATTGTATACTTGATAGATTGGAAACATTCTGAGGCATTGAGGAAAGGAAAAACATTGGGAAACTAGCTTGCTTGACTTCAGTTGAGGTAGGTTATGGTTTATTCTACGGCAAAGGGTCAAATATACCCCGGTACTATAGAAAGTTTAAATATTCCCTTAGTTATACTTTCGGGATAAATATACCCCTCCCGTCAGGCTAAATATACCTTTATGACTAACAGAGGACACGTGGACGACTAAGATTAAAAGAACTATTCAATTTAAAATAAATAAAATTCGAATATAACCCGCCCCAAATAATTTAACCCGACCTAGTCAAGCGTCTTTCCATCATCATTAAATATAAAGCCAATTGTGTCATTGTAATCCAGAAACTCTTTCCATTGCTTACCAATGCTCACCTGAGTTGTTTCATTGGCAGCATTCTCGATCCACAGAGCTATTTTTTCTTGTCTAACTCGAACATTAATAACCACTCCACAAATTTCATCTCCATAATCAAATTGCTCTCCAATCAGTGCCAGCTGGTGGGTCAATGTTATAGAAAAGTTCATCGTTCACTTCCCTCCATTGGCACATACAGGTGGGTCAATGTTATAAATTAGGTCGGGTTAAATTATTTGGGCGAGGCGGATTATATTCGAATTTTATTTATTTTAAATTGAATAGTTCTTTTAATCTTAGCCGTCCACATGTTATCTGTTAGTCAAAAGGGTATATTTAGTCTGAAAGTATAACGGGGTGGTATATTTAGCCTAAAAGTATAACTAAGAGTATATTTAAGCTATTTCATATAGTACAAGGGTATATTTAGCCTTTTGCCGTTTATTCTATGTGATAGAGAGACTCTTAATAGTGATTGATAGTCATTGAGTAATATTGTGAAGTTCTCTATGTACTTAATTATTGTGGTTTGGATGAGTTATATGTTGTTTGTGATTGGTCTGTAATCCCAAAACCGCGAAATTCAAAATCTTAAACTTGTTCTATCAAAGTGATACATTGAATAAAGAAGACTTGATGAAATATTGTTAATGAAGTGGAAAGTGATGATAAATAATGATGAACCAACTATATATTTGGATCGGGTGCCACGAGCCGACATGATATATTTGGATCGGGTGCCATGAGCCGGCACGATATATTTGGATCGGATGCCACGAGCCGGCACGTTATATTTGGATCGGGTGCCACGAGCCGGCATGATATTATTGGATAGGGTGTCACGTTCCGACACGGTAACATTAAAATAAAACATATTAAAATAACTTAATGTACTCAATTTCAAAAAACTCATTTCCAGAAAGAGCGTGGTGTGGAGGCATGAGTCCTCATGTATAATCTTGATATTGTGACTGATTATGTACTTGTTTTGTTGTTGTTGCCACCTTTTTATGTTGTTTGTTGCTTGCCACCTGCTAAGTACTATATAGTTGATTTCATATTATTACGTTATACATATTGGTTTCTATTTTGAGTCGGCCGATGATATCTACTCATTACATGTTGCCCTATACTAATCCCTACTTGTATTTTCCTTTGTTTTCCTTTTGTGGAGTGCAGCGAGTGTAACAACAGCTTCGACTCGCCCTCAGCTCAAGCCAATCTTCAGCACATCAGGTTCCAGGGTGAGCTATTCATTCTAGCTCGTATTGGATTCTCTCGATCATGGCATCATGTCCTAAGTTTTCAGACACAAGTTATTTTATTTATTTATTCGATATCTTTGATACTCTTAGACTTGGTTTTTTGGGATTAGATGTCCTTGATGTGATGAATTTCAGGTTTTGGGAATGACATCTAATAGACTCTACTAGATTTTTGTTTCTTACATTAATAAGATTTGAGCTTCCGCATTATGATTGTATTTCGTAAGTTGAATAATTAATATAAGTTGGGATTTTAATTCGTTGGTTCGCCCGCCTAGGAGGTTAAGAGTGGGAGCCACTCATGACTCGCTTTGGGTCGTGACAGTATTAGCAAAAATAATGCATACATTAAGTCTATGTATTAGTAGTCCCTTGTTTGGTATACTTTCTCATGCTATGTATAACAAATGAAAACTTCAAATGCAACCATTAGTTATTGAGGAGTGTATTACTAATACCATAGATTTTTAGGTATTAGTAATGCAAAGATATTTTATGTATGCATTAGCATGGTTAAAGACCCAATTACCCCTCAAAAGCACTTTTACATCTTTTTCACCATAATTGTGGAGGATATTTTTTGTAAATAAATATTTTTATACAATGCACACTATTTTTAATACACCAAATCAAACAATATATAAGAAATCATTTATGCATAACTAATGTAAGCATAACTAATACAAGTATTACTAATATACTCTTTTGAGCATTATTTTTATACACTCTACCAAACGACCTCTTAGTGTACAAGTTTTTTACGTTATCAGCTAACTTCAAGGTAATTTGAATCCTAATTTCACTATAATCCAATTCCCGACCTTGTAAATACGCCCCATACAAATATGACACTAGTATGTTTCATACGAAGGAAAACATTTTCTTGAAAATATTTTTAGTTTCCTCATGTTTGGTTGAATTAAATGTTTTGAAAAATATTTTTCAAATAAATTTATTTTTCTCAAATTTAATTCATTTGAAATAGATTCATTTTTTTCAATTGTGTTGGGAATTGTTCTTTATAATGATTCATTGGGATATATCATAATATCACATAATCTTTTATAAAAGAATATAGAGAAATTTTGGAATCCTTTTATTTTATAAATCAAGCCTTTTTGTTGTGTTGTGTATTGATTTGTTGTTTCTAAAGTCAAAATCATTAAGATTAAGCTATTCTTGTCATGATTTCAACCATTGGGACACTTCAAAGCCACACAGTCACGATGAAGTAGAAAAAAATAATTTGAATGAAAGTAACAATAGAAAAACGAAATAGTGAAGAAGAAATTTGGAAAGAAAAAAATTGAATAAGAGGCAAGAGAAAGCTCAAATTTTGTTCAACAATGCTGTTGAAATAAATGGAGAAGAAAATGGGTGTTATAATGGCCAAAATGGACCATTAATACCTTTTTAAAAACCTTCACGCTCCTAAAATGGATGTATCACACGCACGTTTAAGCCATATAAGATGTCAAGTCAAAAAAAGGTTCAAAATATTGTACTCTAGTAAGTTTAAGGAATAAGTTTACAAAATGATAAGTATGAAGCAAGAGAAAGCTCAAATTTTGTTCAACAATGCTGTTGAAATAAATGGAGAAGAAAATGGGTGTTATAATGGCCAAAATGGACCATTAATACCTTTTTAAAAACCTTCACGCTCCTAAAATGGATGTATCACACGCACGTTTAAGCCATATAAGATGTCAAGTCAAAAAAAGGTTCAAAATATTGTACTCTAGTAAGTTTAAGGAATAAGTTTACAAAATGATAAGTATGAAGCAAGAGAAAGCTCAAATTTTGTTCAACAATGCTGTTGAAATAAATGGAGAAGAAAATGGGTGTTATAATGGCCAAAATGGACCATTAATACCTTTTTAAAAACCTTCACGCTCCTAAAATGGATGTATCACACGCACGTTTAAGCCATATAAGATGTCAAGTCAAAAAAAGGTTCAAAATATTGTACTCTAGTAAGTTTAAGGAATAAGTTTACAAAATGATAAGTATGAAG
>JAJONR010006955.1:0-26727 GCA_029582245.1 Solanum etuberosum
AAGCCTCTACTATTATAGAAGGATATCGAGACAAGACCCATGACATCTTAAAACTACTAACTGTAAGATAAAGGTGAAGTCCTCTGGAATGTAAGAAGGCTCACCAAAGATGACTGGAATATCACAAGACCTCAACAAAACACTTGTTGATGATCCTGAATACCTATAGCTGCATCATGAATTGATGTGGGCCAAATGGCTCATTACATGGAATGTACAAGCATATACGCGGAATTCTAAAGCATAAACATAAGCTTGAACTAATGGAAAAGAAACACACTTACCTCTTCTTAGCTCACTTAACTCAACTCAACTCAATGAAATATAGTTCAACTCAATCATAAGAGACTCAACTTTGTGAAACATAGTTCAACTGAATGGTTTCTTCCCCTAGTTCGCACTTACCTCTTCTTTTGCTTGTTTTCTCACCCTAGTTCGCCTAGATTCGAATGGTTTCTTCCCCACTCACTAGTATTCGAATACCCAACCTAAGTATATACTAATCTACTCAACACAACCCTCAAATCAGTAACTTTCATCTCAAGAATTCTTCAAAACGTCAACAAAACAAGATTTAGAATGAAACTTCAATAACACTTATCAAGAACTAATCAAGAACTTAAATTTCTCAATATTTATGGATAGATTCGCAAAAGAAACTCAGGATTGGCGTGTGGGTGAACGAACCCAACACTATAGAAGCTTACATACCTCAAAGAACTAGGTTCTTGGCGAAATCTTGAATTTCTTGGACGAACGCTTGAAACTTTGAACTTTTTCTCCTCTTTTCTCCTATTTTCTCTTCTTGAACTTTCTTCTAAAACCCTAAGAGTAATAAGGATTTGTGAAAACTGAACCAAATCAGTTTAGACCCCTAAATATTATCATTTTTTTTTAATCTGATTGAGTAAGGAAAAGACCAAAATACCCCACATATTTTCGGGTAACTTTTCTTTAAATGGACAGCCTGACTTCAAAAAGGCATATCTTCCTCATACAAGCTAGAAAATTAGCAAACTCTATGTCGTTGGAAAGAGGACTCGGATATCTTTCATTTGATATCTTATGGGTCTCCTAGATCATCTTGTACTGAAAGTTATGATCGTTTGAAGTTGACTAAAAACATAGAAGAACTTAGGAATAGCTTGAATGAATTCTCTTTAATTCTTTTGGAACTCAAGGTGCTATATCTAGAAACATGACCTTAACACTTATGAAATTTTAAATTCCTTGGTAAAATCTTACACACAGCGAAGAATGGTCCAAGTCTTAGCTCAAAATAATTTCGGGATTACACCAACGATCTTTGAAAACCTCAAAATGAACTCCATACCGATAATGTCGCCATAGCTTAAGAAAAAATACTATGACTGCCAACTCTAAATCATGGGTATGGTAGTGCCTCTCATGGGTCTTCAACTGCCTATAAGAATAAGCAACCACCTTAGCCTTTTGCATCAGAACACTACCTAACCCGACTCCAGTAGCATCACAATAAATAGTGAAATCCACATCCTCCTTAGGTAAGGTCAAAACAGGAGCTAACGTCAACAAAGTATTGATCTTTTGAAAGCTCTCCTCACACACATCACACCACGGGAAACTCACACTCTGCCGAGTCATTCTAGGTAAAGGAGAAGCAATGATAGATAAGATTTTAACAAATCATTGGTAATAGCCAGCAAGTCCCACAAAACTCTGGATATCGGTATTTGAGGTACGTCTGGTCCAACCTCTCATTGCCTCAATCTTTGATGGATCTACCCGAATACCCTCCTTGGACACCACGTGTCCCAAAAATACCATAGAATCAAGCCAAAACACGCACTTTAAGAACTTGGCATAAAGTTTCTCTTCCCTCAATCTCTGGAGTGCAATCCTCAAATGCCGATCGTGATCCTCCTCAGTCTTGGAGTACACCAAGATGTCATCAATTAACTATCACAAATGACTCCAGTTAAGGTCAAAACACCCCGTTCATCAACTCCATGAATGCTGAAGGGGCATTAGTCAAATCGAAAGACATCACAAGAAATTCAAAGTGCCCATAACGAGTCCTGAACATTGTCTAAGGGATATCTGATGCCCTAATCTTAAGCTGATGATTACAGAATCTCAAATCAATCTTAGAAAATAGAGATGCACCATGATGATGATCAAACAAATCATCATTACGAGGAAGAGGATACTTTCTCTTCATTGTCACTTTGTTCAACTGTCGATAATCAATACACATCCTCATAGAACAATCCTTCTTCCACACAAACAACATAGGATGTCCCCACGGAGAAACACGAGGCCAAATGAACCCCTTACTCAAAAAATCCTGAAACAGATCCTTCAATTCCTTAAACTTTGCTGCAGTCATACGATAAAGAGGAATAGAGATGCGCTTGGTGCTCAACTCCAAGTCAATAGAAAAATCAATATTCCTAGCCGGAGGAACACTGAGAAGATTAGTTGGAAACACATCTGTAAAATATCAAACCACGGGAATGGAATCCACGGGAAATGGATCGAACCCACTGGTGTAGAAATATAAATAGGCACATGCATGCAAATAAACATCATATTAAACCCAGTAGCAAAATAGGTAGACACATATGAGAATATAGATCCTGGATCAAACAATACAAACGCATGTTGATGGAAAATTTGGACGATACTTGTGATCACAACATCAAAAGTCTCAGACTCAGGCTTCCTTGGAAAAGCATAACATTGGCCATCTCAGCCACTTGTGGCCTGAATAGAACCTCTACCTTTAACCTGCACAATTAGAGTACCTTTACTAGTAGTCCTGTCACCTCTACGGGACTGAACTCTACCTCAAATCCTGGCGGAAGGCACTGAATCCCTAACTGGATTAGCTGAAAGAGAGCACGGAGGTCTTGAATGAGTTTGTAGAGTATATTGTCACATCATATAACCTGGATCCCCACAAGTGAAGCAACACTCAGCAAATATAACTATTGCCGCGAACCTGACGAACTACCATAACTACCTCAACCAGAACCATAAGATCCTCGGGCTGACTGGCCACTCTCAGCCGCTAGCATAGAAGCATAATCTGACCTAAGGGTCTGGAAAGAACTACCACCTCTATGCGAACCTCTGTCTCCAGATGAGGCACCAGAAAACTGACTAAAAGAATTGTCTTCTTGGGCTCCCCAAACCTCTCTAAGACCATCAACTCCTCCTCCTTGGCGGTGCTCATAATGGACTGGAAGGAAGCGCCCTCTCTGGCTGTCCTAAACATATAAGACCTGACAGAGAAAGTCAACCCTCCCACAAACCGGCGAACTCGCTCAGCCTCATCCGTAACAATAGTCGTAGCATGCATAGAGTTTTCAAAGAAATGGACCACATACTCGGTTACAAACAGAATACCTTGAGTCAAGCTCTCGAATCTCAAATGACTCTCCTCTCCCACGCTCCAAGGAATGAAGCGGTCCTAGAAAGCACTAGAAAACATATGCCACTCTGCCGGCGGAGATCCAACTGATCTAGACATCACAAAACTCCTCCACCACTCTCTGGCATAACCACTAAGCTAATGTGCCACAAACCGAACACCACGGGCTTCCACCACACCCACTGCCTCAAGTATCTCATGGCACAAAGTTAAAAACTCATGAGCATCCTCACTCTTACCACCCTAAAAGTGATGTCGTTTCATCTTGTGAAACCTCTCATAATTAGCAACTGTCAAGATAAGCTCAGGAGCAATCTATGCACCAATAGCTGGTGCAGGAACCACTGGTGGTTGGCCCACCTTAACATGAACACCTGGAGTCTTCTCCCCTACTCTCATCAGAGCACCCTGGGTGTGCCTGGCGCATCACCCAGAGAAAGGTTCTCTATCACACCAAGCATCCTCAACAAAGTCTCCTGAAACAATGGAGCTCCAATCTCGGAAGGAACCTGGTCCTCAGAAACCTCAACATGTAGCTCAGGAGAAATATTTCTAGCCCTTCCTCTAGCTAGTGCCCTCCACGGGCATGACCTCTACTGGGTGCTACTCCCTGAGCACGACCTCTACCTTGGGCCCTACCTCTACCCCTATATAAGGCCTCAACAACAAGCGGGGACTGCCTCCTATCTATCACTAGATATAAAAGCTCTGGTCCTTCACATCTGCCAAAACAACAAATGGCAACTCACCACTAGTGAATGTAACCACACAAAACAAGAAATGATGAATAAAAGGAAGTTTCTTAACAATCTTTGTAGCCTCTTGAAGATAAGTACAGACGTCTCCGTACTAATCCTTAAGACTTTATATAGACTTGTATTGTATCACGTGAGACCTATAAACCTGGGTCTCTGATACAATTTGTCACGACCCAAAAATGGACGTGATGACACTTGTCTTATCCCACCAAGACAAGTTAGCCTCAACACAATGAAAACAAAAGAAAAGTTAAATAACAACAAAAGCAAGACCAAGACAAAACGGAAATCTTATTCCTCTATTAAAACCCATAAAAGCTGGTTGTCACGCGTACAAGCCACTAAATACATAAGTACAAAATTAAGAAATAAATACAAGTCTAAGTTTTTGTTTCTCAAATAGAACAAAATATAAGAAAAGGAAAAAGAGGGACCAGTGAATGACAAACAACTACCTCTTCAAGTCCTTAACAAGCCTCGAGATCGAAGAAAGAGAAAGAGATCACGTGGTTCCAGGCTCGGAACCTACACTAGTGTAGAAGCAAGGGGTGAGTACCAACAACAAGGTACCCAACAAGAAAACTACTAAACAGAGCAACTAGCTAGAAAATAAATAACCCTAACTCTCTATTGAACCTCCTCAAAGTACAACCTACACAGAAATCAGTCCAACCTAGAAATTCTACAATACCTGGCTCACAGGCCCAATATATTCTCAGTTCATAAACCACAATTCAACAATTAAAGGAATCAAACAAGTCAACCTCATAGTAAAGTAGTTAAGTCACACGCAACAAGTACATCAAGCATAATTGTCAAGAAATGTCACACATAAGCATTAAACATTAAGTCACCATAATCAATCTCTTGCTGAAACCATTTCCCATCAGCTTTATAACCATTGCAAGAAATGACCCCAATTTTTATATTATATCCCAATATGATTTTCTTATTGTAATAATATTAGCATGTCATTCTAATATGCCAGATAATCCATTGGTAGGTATAATGACTTAGTGCCAAAAAAAAATTATACATCTAACTCTATTTCTTTAGTAAAATGAGCAAGTCTAGATATTTGTGAAACTTATAGAAGTTGCTGATGTACTTTCTGAAATAGAAATGACCTGTCGGTAAACAAGATTTAGTGACATTTTAGGTTGGTCTTCGTCTTGGAAAAAAGGTTGATTTCCAAGTTAGAAATGACAGAAGGACAGGAGAATATTGTTCCATAAAGTTCATGACTGATGGACTAGAATAGGAGACTGAAAGTTTACACAACAAGATAAACAAAATCATTTACCTTAAGCTGCTTGGCAACATCTCTGGCAGATGATACAAAAAATTTAAGTAAGGTCTTTGAGACAAGGGCACATGCTGAAAACATGAACATTGTATAGAAAACAACATGGAATGGATGTGACACCATTTCTTCCAAGCTGAAATACATAAAAAAGTTGACAGTAAGTGGCATTTACAGAAGAAGCAATAAGAAGACGGTATGAGGCTAAACCTAGACTTGTGAAGAACTTTTACATAAAATAGAGATTGATTAGCTGAATAAAAGGGGAACAATAACTTGATGGTACAGTAACAAGGTAAGCAACACCAACAATAGGAATAGACTATCGAGAATATTCAAATTCTGATTTCATTGAATATGATTTTTTTCTAGGTCTGAAGGGTGAGCCAATGTTTTTGTATCTGTAGTGTATCTGTAGATTCCTTTTCTTTCATTTTTTTGGCAGTTCAATAAATTAATTTAATGTTTGTTCGGTTGAAATCACACATTCTTAACTTTAATATTTATTATAGTGGATAATGTCGTGAATTGTGTTCTTGATAAGGTGATATTTAGGATCCACAAGTCTTTTAAATGGTTTAAGTATAACGACCTGTTCCTGTCGCTATGGAAAAACCAATGGGGAAGGAATTTGGGCCAGAAAACTTCCGAGTAGTAACTTGGAAATTTTCTGCCTAGGCCAGACTTGGGTGAAATCTGAGTCAGGTGAGGTCTAGGGAAATCTCGTAATGGATGGGTTATTTAATTATGAGTTTTATCACATGAGTGGATAACGAAGACATTAATGAGCCTGTACGGCTTTACATAATCAAATTCGGCGAGTAGAACTTCCGAAACTGATCTTGGCCTGAAAGGGTAGTTTTAGAATGTCAAATGAAACACCTGAGATCTCAAAATGAAGAAATATCCTAGTTTTCAAAAAACTGGTGCCAGTACTGACGGAACCACCCACAGACCGTAGATGGGACCACTGACCGTGGGTGGGCTTCCATCTTTAAGGCCCAAATCTCTATAGTCTCTGATCCCAACCATGATCGACCAGTATGGTATGTGGTTCGACCAACGGACCGTAGGTCTGACCGTTCGTGAAGGTCAACAACCAAGTTAGAGGGAAATTGCTGATTGGGTCAATTTCAAATGGTCATCACCCTTATCACAAAAGGAATTAGGTGTCCCATGACCTACCATATGATAGATAATTTAATCATCTTTCCAACGCCGCCAAGTTTACTAAAATCCCATCTCCGAGTAAAAAGTTATGCTCGTTTTAGTGAATCCTTGCCGGGTAAACTTGACCAACGGACCCAAACGACGAACGGTAGATCAAACGACGGACCGTCGTTCTCTCCGTGGATGGACTTCGTTAGAATTAAGCCAGGGTCATTTTTGTCCTTTTCCCTATGCGTTGGGCACTCAAACTTCGTCATTTTATGCCTAAACTACGTCGTTTTACTCAAAATAAGTCTAATAACTTAGTCAGAAATACATAGAACCTTTATTCACCAAAAATCATTCAAACTTATAACAAAAGAGGAGAGAAGAGGTGACCCAAACCTTTCCAAGAACGTATCAAGTTTTCTACAATTCCAGCCCCGAAATTGAAAGATTTCTCCATGAAATTCGTCACCAGGTATGTGGAATTTCACTAGTGGGTTCCTTTCGCCCATTAGGTCATTAGAATTCAATCAGATTCTTAATTCTCAACATCATATTTAGACCCAGAGTTTCTAGAATTTCATATTTATGTTGTGATTCAGCTATTAGACTAATCCAAATCAGATTATCATGTTTTCATTGAATTATTGCTTAGTTCTTGCTTGAAACTCAAAACCCTAGTTGTGTAGATTCGTTTAGTTCATGAATTACAGTTGCTAGGTCAGTTTATTCAGTTATACATGCCCCAGTTAAGAATTTTTCATTAACAGTACATTAATGTTGCATTCTCAGTTAGCATGTAAGTATTTTGAGCTATCTAGTATTACAAAAATTCAGTCATAATGTGTTATTTACATAATCAGTTAGGAGTAAACTTAATACCAAGTTGGACTAGGGTCAGTCACCCTCATAGTCCCAGAACTACATGCCCCCGTAGGTTAAGTCCCCTCTATGGGAATCAACCTTAGTGATCACGCCATTCATGCCTTTATACCCCTGGCAAGGTATATTGGGTCATATCGATGGGGCGTATACATCGAACAGTCATGCCTTTATACCCCTGGCAAGGTATATTGGGTCCTCTCGATGGGGCGTATACATCTGACTCTGCCTTTAGCTCACGTGGTTTTATGTCGGTTATTAGTAATTCCCACAGTTAAATTCTAGTGTATTGACCAAGTTATCAGTTACAGTTTAGTATTCAGTCTCAACATCTTATGTACTTGGTCATTGTATTTAGTTAGCTCAGTACTCAGTATTTCTATCATGTTTAGATTATAACCTTGCTTTATTGCTTGTTTAGTTATATGTTTTATTCAGCTTTATTCTATCCTGCTTGCTCAGTACCTTTCAAGTACTGATGCATACTCTGCGCTACAGCTTCTCGTAATGTAGGCTTAGGGCCTCAGCATTCTGATCACGCATAGATCGATCCCCGATCTCCAGTTCAGCAGCATCAATGGTGAGTCCTCATTCTTTGAGGACGATTGACATGTTACCTTTCCATCTGTAGTCTTTTAGTTTCAGTTTTGCTACAGTTAGCTGGGGACATGTCTCAGCATCTCTAGTTAGTTAGAGGTTTATTTCAGACATCGTTAGATTCAACTATAGAATTGAGTTTGATACTTTAATTGTTTATTAAAACTCATAGTTTCTTTATATATTCAGACTTAGAATGGGTATTCCCCATAATTTCATGATTTAGCTTCCGCATAGTATATTTTTATCAAAAATCTTTTAGTATGCTTATGATATGCCAGCTCAGGGTTAGCTTGGGGTCACTCGTGATCCTGGGTCCCGTGTTTACGTCCTTGGGGTAGCCTCGAGGCGTGATAAACTTGGTATCAGAGCAATAGGTTCAAGAGTCCTAGGATGTATGAAAATCCGCACTAAGTAGAGTCTATTTCATGGGTGTGAAGTGCACCACATCTAATGAGAGGGTGGCTAGGAAGTTTTTTAGGAAAAACTTCAGTTTCTTGCTATTCTTACCGTGCATGAGTATGAACTCTATTCAATCTCCTTCTAACTCCTTCTCTTCATATATTTGAAAATGCCTCCTAGAAGAGCTAACGCAAGGAATCAGCCAGCAGCTCCAGCAGACCCATTGAAGGAGGAATTCATGCATGTCGAGTTCAAAGTTGACTACCAAGTACTTGCTCAGGCCATGAATATCTAGGTCAATCAGTAGGTTGTAGTTCCAGCTCTGCCACAGATTAACACTGCTACAGCAAAAATTCAAAAATTTACTCGGATAAACCCTACAGAGTTTCATGGGTCTAAGTCAGAATAAGATCCACAAGCATTTCTCCATGACATATAAATGGTAACAAACATTATGGGCATCACTCAAGTCGAGAGTGCAGATTTAGCTGCCTATTAGTCGAAGGGAGTGGCCTACATTTGGTACCACCAGTGGAAAGAATCTTGTGGTATTAGTCCATGTCCATAAACTCTTTAAGAACCCTTATCAGCCTCTACTCTTGTTGGTGACCCAGTTATAGCTAGATAGGTATATAGAAACTGCCCTGCACAGTCTCTTAGAAAGTCACCTCAGTAGATCTTGTAGAGTTAGAAATGGTAGATTTAGATATCATTCTAGGCATGGATTGGTTACATTCCTATTATGCCTCAGTCGATTATAGAACTAAGATCGTTCGGTTTCAGTTTCTAACAAACCAGTCTAAGAATAGAAGGGTAGTAGCTCAGTGCCTATATGTCAATTTATCTCTTACCTTAAGGCCTGAAAAAGGTGATCTAGAGGGTGGTATAGCACATGTTAAGGAAAAGGGGATTGAATTAGCAAAAGATGTTCATCGGCTTGCTCTCTTAGGAGTTACTCTTACGGACACATCAGATGGTGGTGTGATAGTCCAGAATAGATCAGAACTTTCATTGTTAGCCGAGGTTAAGGAAAAACAAGATAGTGATCCTATACTGCTTCAGTTGGAAGGGGCAGTTCATCAGCAGAAAGTAGAGGTTTTCTCCCTAGGGGGAGATGGTCGCTTACGCGTTCCTAAGGGGGATGAGTAGGTGAAGTAGACTTGATTGGGCTAGATTCGGCTCATGATACTATGGAAAAAGTTCCACTCATTAGAGATATATTTATGACAGAAGTCTTATGCAGATGTAAGGAGAAGGGACTTAGAGTTTGAGATAGACTATTCGGTTTTCCTGAAAGTATCACCATGAAGGGGGTGATGAGATTTGACAAACTTGGTTGGGAAGTAGAAGCAGCCATGGAGGACTAGTATCCTCATCTCTTTCCTTGTGATTTCGTTTCAGCTTGAGATAATAGTTTCCTCTCCAATCTCTAAGTTTACTCGTGCTTAAATTCAGTCTTAGTATCTTGTTCCTTAAGTTATTCATGCACTTTAGCATATTTGCATGTTCAGGGAACTCAGTTCAGTTAGATATCAGTTTCTAGTACTCAGTGGTAGGGATTGTAGCTCCTTCACTCCATACTCAGCTAGTTTAGACTTCATTCGAGGACGAATGTTCCCAAGGGGGAGATAATGTAACACCTCAGATATGAAAATGAAGAAAAATCCTAGTTTTCAGAAAATTGGTGCTAGTATCGACGGAACCACCCACGGACCGTAGGTCGGACCACTGACCGTGGCTGGGGTTCCATCGTTAAGGCCCAAATCTCTATAGTCTCTGATGCCAACCACGATCGACCAGTACGTTCCGTGGTTGGACCTACGGACCGTAGGTCTAACCGTTGGTGAAGGTCAGCAGCCAAGTTAGACGGAAATTACTGATTGGGTCAACTTCAAATGGTTATCCCCCTTATCACAGAAGGAATTAGTTGTCCCATGACCTACCATATGATATATAATTGAATCCTCTTTCCAACGCCACCGAGTTTGCTAAAATCCCATCTCCGAGTAAAAAGTTATGCTTGTTTTAGTGAACCCTTGCCGGGCAGACTTGACCGACGGACCCAAACGACGGCAGTTAGGTCAAACGATGGACCGTCGTTCCCTCCATGGATGGGCTTTGTTAGAATTAAGTCAGGGTCAATTTGGTCCTTTCCCCTATGCGTTGGTTACTTAAACTTTGTCGTTTTATGCCTAAATTATGTCGTTTTTCTAAGAATAAGTCTAATAACTTAGTCAGACATACCCAAAACCTTTATTCACCAAAAAACATTCAAACTTTAAAAAAAATAGGAGAAAAGAGGTGACCCAAACCCTTCCAAGAACACAGCAAGTTTTCTTCAGTTCCAGCCCCGAAATCGAAGGATTTCTCCATGAAATTCATCACCAGGTATGTGAGATTTCACTAGTGGGTTTCTTTTGCCCATTAGGTCCCTAGAATTCAGTCAGAATCTTGATTCTCAACATCATTTTTAGACCTAGGGTTTCTAAAATTTCAGATTTATGTTGTGATTCAGCTATAAGACTAATCCAAATCAGATTATCATGTTTTCGTGGAATTATTGCTTAGTTCTTGCTTGTAACTCAGAACCCTAGCTGTGTAGATTCGTTTAGTTCATGAATTACACTTTCTAGGTCAGTTTATTCAGTTATACAAGCTCAAGTTAAGAATGTTTCATTATCAGTACATTAATGGTGCATTCGCAGTTAGCATGTCAGTATTTTGAGCTATCTAATATTTCAGAAATTCATTCATAATGTGTTATTTACATAATCAGTTTGGAGTAAACTTAATACCGAGTTGGACTAGGGTTAGTTACCCTCATAGTCCCAGAACTAAGTACCCCCGTAGGTTAAGTCCCCTCTGTGGGCATCACCCTTAGTGATCACGTCATTCATGCCTTTATACCCCCTGGCAAGGTATATTGGGTCCTATCGATGGGGCGTATATATCGAACAGTCATGCCTTTATACCCCTGGCAAGGTATATTGGGTTCTCTTGATGGGGCGTATACATCATACTTCGTGTTTAGCTCACGTGGTTTTATGTCGGTTATTATTAGCGCCCACAGTCATATTCTAGTGTATTGACATGTTTATCAGTTACATTTCAGTATTCAGTCTTAACATGTCATGTACTTGGTCATTGCATTCAGTTAGCTAATTACTCAGTATTTCTATCATGTTCAGATTATATCCTTGCTTTATTGCTTGTTCAGTTATATGTTTTATTCAATTTTATTCTATCATGCATGCTCAGTACCTTTCAAGTACTGACGCATACTCTGCGCTACATCTTCTCGTGATGTAGGTTCAGGCCCTAAGCACTCAGATCACGCATAGATCGGTCCCCGATCTCCAGCATCAGTGGTGAGTCCTCATTCTTTGAAGACGATTGAAATGCTACCTTTCCATCTGTAGTCTTTTAGTTTCAGTTTTGCTAGAGTTAACTGGAGACATGTCTCAGCATATCTAGTCAGTTAAAAGCTTATTTCAGACATAGTTAGATTCAGCTTTAGATTTGAGTATGATACTTTAGTTGTTTATTAAAATTTATAGTTTCTTTATATATTCTGACTTAGAATGGGTATTCCCCATCATTTCATGATTTAGCTTCAGCATAGTTTATTTTGATCAGAAATCTTTTAGTATTCTTATGATATGCCAGCTCAGGGTTAGCTTGGGGTCACTCGTGATCCTAGGTCCCGTGTTTACGTCAGGGGGTAGCTTCGGGGCATGACAAACTTGGTGTCAGAGCATTAGCTTCAAGAGTCCTAGGATGTCTGAAAAGCCGAACTAAGTAGAGTGTTTTTCATGGCTGTGAAGTGCACCACATCTATTGAGAGGGAGGCTACGAAGTGTTTTAGAAAAAACTTCACTTTCTTGCTATTCTTATCGTGCATTAGTATGAACTATATTCAATCTCCTTCTAACTCCTTCTCTTCATATTTTGGAAAATGCCTCCTAGAAGAGCTAACGTAAGGAATCAGCCAGCAGCTCCAGCAGACCCATTAAAGGAGCAAGTCAGGGATGTCGGGTTCAACGCTGCTTACCAAGTACTTGCCCAGGCCATGACTATCTAGGTCAATCAGTAGGCTGTATTCCAAGCTTATCCACAGATTAACACTGCTACAACAAGAGTCCAAGACTTTATAACCTTATAGATTTTCATGGGTATAAGTAACAATAAGATCCACAAGAGTTTCTCCACGACATCTAAAAGGTAACAAACATTATGGGCGTTACTCAAGTCGAGAGTGCATATTTTGCCGCCTATTAGTTGAAAGGAGTGGCCTACATTTGGTACCAGCAGTGGAAGGAATTTTGTGGTATTAATGCATGTCCATAAACTCTTTCAGAACCCTTCTCAGCCTCTACTCCAGTTGGTGATCCAGTTATAACTAGACAGGTGTACATAAACTGCCCTGTCAGAGTCTCTTAGAAAGTCACCTCTGCAGATCTTGTAGAGTTAGAAATGGTAGATTTCGATATCATTCTAGGCATGGATTGGTTACATTCCTATTATGCCTCAGTCGATTGTAGAACTAGGATCGTTCGGTTTCAGTTTCAAATAAGCCAGTCGTAGAATAGAAAGGTGGTAGCTCAGTGCCTATATGTTGATTTATCTCTTACCTTAAGGCAAAAAAAAAGTGATCTAGAGGGTGGTGTAACACATGTTGAGGAAAAAGGAAAGGAATTAGCAAATGATGTTCATCGGCTTTCTATCTTAGGAGTTAGTCTGACGGACACATCATATGGTGGTGTGATAGTCTAGAATAGATCAGAACCTTCATTGGTAGCGGAGGTTAAGGAAAAACAAGATAGTGATCCTATACTGCTTCAGTTGGAAGGGGCAGTTCATCAGCAGAAAGTAGAGGTTTTTCTCTCAAGGGGGAGATGGTCTCTTAAGTGTTCCTAAGGGGGATCAGTAGGTGAAGCAGACTTGATTGGGCTAGATTCGGTTCATGATATTATGGAAAAAGTTCCACTCATCAGAGATACACTTAAGACAGAAGTCATATACAGATGTAAGGAGAAGGGACTTAGAGTTTGAGATAGACGATTGGGTTTTCCTAAAAGTATCACCATGAAGGGGGTGATGAGATTTGACAAACTTGGTTGGGAAGCAGAAGCAGCCATGGAGGCCTAGTATCCTCATCTCTTTTCTTCTGATTCTATTTGAGCTTGAGATAATAGTTTCCTCTCCAGTCTCTCAGTTTACTCGTGCTTAAATTCAGTCTTAGTATCTTGTTCTTTAAGTTGTTCGTGCATTTTAGTATATTTGCATGTTCAGGGAACTCAGTTCAGTTAGATATCAGTTTCTAGTACTCATGGTAGGGATTGTAGCTCCATCCCTCCATACTCAGCTAGTTTAGACTTCATTCGAGGATGAATGTTCCCAAGGGGGAGATAATGTAACACCTTAGAAATCAAAATAAAGAAAAATCCTAGTTTTCAGAAAACTGGTGCCAGTACCGACGGAACCACCCACAAATCGTAAGTGGGACCACTGACTGGCGGTGGGGCTCCGTTGTTAAGGCCCAAATCTCAATAGTCTCTGATTCCAACCACGATCGACCAGTACGGTCCGTGGTTGGACTTACGGACCGTAGGTCTGACCGTTGGTGAATGTCAGCAGCCAAGTTAGAGGGAAATTGCTGGTTGGGTCAATTTCAAATGGTCATCAGCCTTATCACAGAAGGAATTAGGTGGACCATGACTACCATATTATAGATAATTGAATCTTCTTTCCAATGCCGCTGAGTTTGCTAAAATCTCATATCCGAGTAAAAAGTTATGTTCGTTTTAGTGAAGCCCTGCCGGGCAGACTTGACCGATGGACACAAACGACGGCCGGTAGGTCAAACGACGGACCGTTGTTCCCTCCATGGATGGGCTTTGTCAGAATTAAGTCAGGGTCAATTTGGTCCTTTCCCTTATGCGTTGGTCACTTAAAATTCATCGTTTTATGCCTAAACTAGGTCGTCTTACTCAGAATAAGTGTAATAACTTAGTCAGACACACCCAGAACCTTTATTCACCGAAAATCATTCAAACTTAGAATAAAAGAAGAGAAAAGAGGCGACCCAAACCCTTCCAAGAACGCATCATGCACTTGGTGCTCAACTCCAAGTCAATAGAAAATCAATATTCCTAGCCGGAGGAACACTTGGAAGATTAGTAGGAAACACATATGTAAACTCTCAAACCACGGGCACAGAATCCATGGGAAATGGCTTGACACTACTATCCAGAACGAAAGCCAAGTAGGACAACACCCACTATCAACCAATCTTTGAACTCTAACTTTGCTAGGGTGGGAACCACTAGCACCCGTCCACTAAACTCTATGGACACCCGACATCACTAAGGTCACACTTTTAGTATAACAATCAAGAATAACAAGATGTGGAGAAAGACAATTCATACCCAAGATAATATCAAATTCTACAATCGCCAAAATGATCAGGTCTACCCAAGTTTCATACCCGGCTAAAAAAATAATACATGATCGATACACTCGATCCACCACTAAGAATTCACCCGCTGGTGTAGAAATATAAAAAGGTACATGCATGCAAATAAACATCATATTAAACCCAACAGAAAATAGATAGACACATATAAGAATGTATATCTTGGATGCAACAATACAGACGCAGGTTGATGGCAAACTGGGACGATACTTGTGATCACAACATCAAAAGTCTCCGCCTCAGGCTTCCTTCGAAAAGAATAACATTTGCAATCTCGTCCACCTGTAGCCTGAGTAGAAACTCTGCCTTCAACATGCGCAACTGGAGTACCTCTACCAGTATTCCTGTCACCTCTACGGGACTGAACTCTACCTCACCTCCTGGTCGAAGGCACTGAATCACTAATTGGACTACCTGAAAGAGAATATTGAGGTGTTGAATGAGTTTGTAGTTGACATTCTCGCATAATATAACTTGGATCCCCACAAGTGAAGCAACATCTCAGCACACATAACTGTTGCTGTGAACCTGACAAATTACCATAACTACCTTAATCAGAACCATAAGATCCTCGGGCTGACTGCCCACTCTCACCCGCTAGCATAGAAGCATGAACCAACCCAAGGATTTGGAAAGAACTACCGCCTCTATGTGAACCTCTGTCTCCAAATGAGGCACCAGAAAACTGACTAGAAGAATTTTCCTCTTGGGTTCTCCAAACTTCTCTAAGACCATCAACTCCACTTCCTTGGAGGTTCTCATAATGGACTGGAAGGAAGGCCCCTCTCTGGCTTCCCAAAACACATAAGACCTGACGGAGAAAGTCAACCCTCTCACAAACTGGCGAATTCTCTCAGCCTCATCCGGAACAATAGTCATAGTATGCATAGAGTTCTCACAGAAACGGGCCACATAATTGGTCACAAACAGAATACCTTGAGTCTAGCTCTCTAATCTTAGATGACTCTCCTCTTTCACGCTCCAAGGAATGAAGCGGTGCTAGAAAGAGCTAGAAAACATATGCCACTCTGCCGGTGGATATCCAACTGATCTAGACCTCACAAAAGTCCTCCACCACCCTATGGCACAACCACAAAGCTAAAGTGTCATAAACCAAACACCACGAGCTTCCACCACACCCGTTGGCTTAAGAATCTCATGGCACAAAGTTAAAAACTCGTGAGAATCCTCACTCTTACCACCCTAAAAGTGGTGTTGTTTCATATTGTGATACCTCTCATAGAACTACCGGTCAGGCGCTGTCCAGATAAGCTCAGAAGCAATCAATGCACCAATACCCGGTGTAGGAACCACTGGTGGTAGGCCCACCTTTACATAAACACCTGGAGTCTTCTCCCCTACTCTCGTCTAAGCACCCTAGGTGTGCCTGGCGCATCACCCGGAGAAAGGTTCTCTATCACACCAAGCATCCTCAACAAAGTGTCCTGAAACAATGGAGCTCCAAACTCGGGATGAACCTATTCCTCAGCAACCTCAACATGTGGCTTAGGAGAAACCTCTCTAGCCCTTCCTCTAGCTGGTGCCGCTCCGCAGACGTCTCTGTACTGATCCCTAAGACTCTATATAGACTTGGCTTGTACACATGTGAGACCTATGAACCTGGCACTCTGATACGATTTGTCACGACCCGAAAATGGAAATGATGGAACTTGTCTTTTCAACGCAATGAAAACAAAAGAAAAGTGAAATAAGAACAAAGGAAAGACCAAGATAAAATGGAAAACTTATTCCTCTATTAAAACCCATAATGTAACACCCCATATGCTAGAACTACCAAAAATGCATAATTCCATTAAATACAGGAGCCACCAACGGTACTAACTACGGACTATCGGGTGACCCACGGACCGTAGTTGGGGTCCGTGGATGGCCACCTGCAGCTCCTCCCCAGAAAGTCCAGGAAATTTTGCTAAGGGTAGGCCCACTCCAGGACCTATGGACCGTAGGTCAGACCACGGTCTGTGGTCCAGGGCCGTATGTCGAACCCCAAATTTCAACTCCCAGAACTCTAGAAAATTCAGCTAAGGCATGACCCATGGCCAGGACCTACGGACCGTACGTCAGACAACGGGCCGTGGTCCAGGTCAGTGGATCACGGACCATCGGTTCGCCCCGACAGCAGTTAAGTCAGGGGTCTTTTGGTCTTTTCCTTATGCGTTGGACCCCTAAAATATGTCGTTTAACCCTTAAACTACGTATTTTTTGTCAGTTTAAGCCTAGTAACTTAATTAGAACTTACTCTAGTCAATTCATTCTCCAAAATTTAGCAAACTCAGAGAAAAACCAGGGGGTATGACTCAAGAGATCAACATTCCAATGTGGAAGTGGGAAGTGATCAACATGGACTTCATTACAGGTTTACCTCGTACTCACAGACAGCATGACTCTATTTGGGTGATAGTAGACAGAGTTACTAAGTCTTCACGCATTTTGGCTGTTAAGACTACAGACTCGACGGAGGACTATGCCAAACTATACAGTAATGAGATAGTCAGGTTGCATGGGGTTCCTTTGTCTATCATCTCAGATAGAGGTCCTCAGTTTACCTCTCATTTCTGGAAGTGATTTCAGAAAGGTCTCGGTACTCATGTTAATCTTAGCACAACATTTCATCGACAGACGGATGGTCATGCAGATCGTACCATTCAGACCTTAGAGGAAATGTTGAGAGCTTGTGTGATCGACTTCAAGGGCAGTTGGGATGATCACCTTCATCTTATATAGTTCGGCTACAATAATAGCTACTATTATGGCCCCTTATGAGGCATTGTATGGGCGTAGATGTAGATCTGTAGCTGGTTGGTTTGAAGTGGGTGAACTAACGTTGATAGGGCCAGATTCAGTTCAGGATTCTATGGAGAAAGTGCAACTTATTAGAGATAGACTTAAGACAGCCCAGAGTCGCCAGAAGTCCTATGCAGATGTAAGGAGAAGGGACTTAGAGTTCCAAGTTGATAATTGGGTCTTCCTGAAAGTGTCACCTATGAAGGGGGTGATGAGATTTGGCAAGAAAGGGAAGTTCAATCCCAGATATGTAGGCCCTTACAAGATCTTGAAAAGGGTTGGTAAAGTGGCTTATGAGTTAGAGTTGCCAGCAGAACTAGCAGCAGTGCATCCGGTCTTTCACGTTTCGCTATTGAAAAAGTGTGTGGGTGATCCAACATCCATAGTACCTTTAGTGAGTGTGGCAATGAAAGATAGTCTTTCTTATGAGGATGTACTAGTTGAGATTCTTGATCGTCAGGTTAGGAGGTTGAGAAACAAAGAAGTCGCTTCAGTTAAGGTTTTGTGGAGGAGTCAGTCAGTTGAGGGAGTTACTTGGGAAGTAGAAGCAGCCATGAAGGCCAAGTATCCTTACCTCTTTCCTTCCGATTCCATTCCAGCTTGATGTAATAGTTCCTCTCCAGTTTTACAGTCATCTATGTGTAGCTTCAGTCTTAGTATCATGTTCCTTCAGTTTGTACTTCCATTTTCAGCGTATTTGCATGTCGTTGGAACTCAGTTCAGTCAGAAATCAGTTTCTAGAAATTTGTGGTAGGGTTTGCAGCTCTTTCCCTCCATCTTCATCTAGTTTAGTCTTCATTCGAGGACGAATGTTCCTAAGGAGAAGATAATGTAACACCCCGTATGCTAGAACTACCAGAAATGTAGAATTCCAGAAGTTGCAGGTGCCATTAACGGTACCACCTACAGACCGTAGGTTGACCCACGGACCGTAGGTGTGGTCCGTGGATGGCCACTTGCAGCTCCTCCCCAGAAAGTCCATGAAATTTTGCTAAGGGTAGGCCCACGCTAGGACCTACGGACCATAGGTCAGACCACGGTCCGTGGTCTAGGGCCACAGGTCGAACCCCAGATTTCAACTCCCAGAACTCCAGAAAATTTAGCTAAGGCATGACCCACGGCCAGGATCTACGGACCGTAGGTCAGACTACGGGCCGTGGTCCAGGTCCGTGGAGCGTGGCCTTCAGGTCTGAGCCCCAAAACCCCATCGACGGTTGACCAGCATAGACCGTCGGTCAATCCACGAACAGTCGGTCAGTTCCGTCGGTTGGCCCCGACTGGAGTTAAGTCAGGGGTCTTTCGGTCTTTTCCTTATGTGTTGGACCCCTAAACTACGTCGTTTAACCCCTAAACTACGTAGTTTGGTCAGTTTAAGCCTAGTAACTTAATTAAAACTTACCCTAGTCAATTCATTCTACAAAAGTTAGCTAACTCAGAGCAAAACAGGAGAAAGAGTCGACCAAACCCCTTTCCAAGAACACAACAAGGTTTCATCAGTTCCAGCCCTGAAATTGAAAGATTTCTCTGTGGAATTTGTCAACAGGTATGTGGGATTTCGCTAGTGGGTTCCTTTCACCCATTAGGTCCCTAAAATTCAGTCAGAATCTTTATTCCCTTGATATTATCTAGACCTAGGGTTTCTTAAATGTTAGAAATTGTTGGGTTTTAGCTGCTAGAATGATCCAAATCATATTATTATGCTGTTGCTTCAGTTTTTGCATGAAATTCAGAACCCTAGTTGTGTAGATTCATTTAGTTCATGAATTACACATGCTAGGTCAGTTATGTTCAGATATACATGCCCCAGTTACGAATGTTTCATTATTAGTACATTAATTTTGCATTCTTAGATTTTGCATGTCAGTATTTTGAGCTATCCAGTATTATAGAAATTCAGTAATAATGTGTTATTTACATAATCAGTTGGGAGTAGACTTAATACCGAGTTGGACTAGGGTTCAACATACCCGAATAGTCCCAGAACTACGTGCCCCGTAGGATGTAAGTCCCTTCTGTGGGCATCATTTTAGTGATCACGCCAGTCATGCCTCTATACCTCTGGCAGGGTGTATTGGGTCCTCTCGATGTGGCGTATACATCGGACTCCACATTTAGCTCATGTGGTTTTATGTAAGTTATTAGTAGCTCCCTTACAATCAGATTCTATTGCATTGACCATCTTATCAGTTACAGACAGATTTTAGCCTTAGCATGTTATAAACTTGGTCATTGCATTCAGTTATGGAAGATAAGATTTATGCAGTCCATAGAAAAAGAAAAAGAAGAAAGTATTCTAATCGGGAAAGATTAAACCCAAGAAACATTCATGTTCAGTATTCTCAGTATAGTACCATGCTTATCTTATATCATTGCTCAGTTATATGCTTTGTTCAGTTATGTTTATATTGTTCAACTTTACTCTATCATGCATGCTCAGTGCATTAAAAGTACTAACACATACTTTGCGCTACATCTTCTTGTGATGTAGGTCTAGGTTCTCAGCTTTCGGATCACCCATAGATCGGTTCCCGATCTTCAGCTCAGCAGTATAAGTGGTGAGTCCTCATTTTCCGAGGACGACATATATGTTTCCTTTCTATTTTAGTTTTTAGTTTCAGCTTTGGTAGATTTAGCTGGGGAATGTCCTAGTATTTCTAGTCAGTTAGAGGCTTATTTCAGAAACAGTTAGATTCAGCTTTAGTATTTGAGTTTGACTTTTCAGATGTTGTTAAACTCTCAGATTTTCTATATTCAGATAGTTCATGGGTATTCCCCATCATTTCATGTCTTAGCTTCCGCAGAGTACTTTCCTAAGTCAGTTTATTTAGTATGCTTATATTATGCCAGCAGGGTTAGCTTGGGGTCACTCGTGATCCTAGGTCCCGTCTTCACGTCCAGGGGGTAGCCTCGGGGTGTGACAAACTTGGTATCAAAGCATTATGTTTAAGTGTCCTATGATGTTTGAAAAGCCGCACTAAGTAGAGTTTTTTTCATGGGTGTGAAGTGCACCACATCTAATAAGGGGTAGCTACGAAGTGTTTCAGAAAAGCCTCACTTTCTTGATATTCTTATCGTACGTTGGTATGATCTCTCTCTGACTCATCGTTATGCACTTAAGATCATGCCTCCTCTCAGAGCTAACTCAAGGAATGCTAACGCAGCTCCTCTTGTCCCACATCAGGTAGTTTTGAATGCAGAGTTTTGGAACGCTATCCAACTTTTGGCTCAGAGTGTGACTAACCAGAACAACCAGCAGGTTCTGTCTCCTATAAATGCTAATGTTGGGTCAGCTGCAGCTAGAGTTCGTGATTTTGTTAGGATGAATCCGCCTGAGTTCTTAGGATCGCAGATTGGTGAGGATACCCAAAATTTCATCGTTGAGGCCAAGAAGATCTTTCAAGTGATACAGGTAACTGGTAATTATAGGGTTGAGTTGGCATCCTATCAGCTTAAGGATGTAGCTCATATCTGGTATACTCAATTGAAAGAGAACAGGGGTACAAATGCAGCTCCTATCACTTGGGAATGCTTTAGTGAGACTTTTCTAGACAGGTTCTTCCCAAGAGAGTTGAGGGAGGCAAGAGCTCAGGAGTTCATGAATTTGAGGCAAGGTAACATGACAGTCCAAGAGTATGGACTCAAGTTCACCCAACTCTCCAGGTATGCTCCTCACATTGTTGCCGATTCCAAGGCTCAAATTAACAAGTTTCTGTATGGAGTGTCAGACTTAGTGAAAACAGAGTGTAAAAATGCTATGTTGCTGGAAAATATGAACATCTCTAGGCTCATGACTCATGCTCAGCAGGTTGAGGGAGATAAGCTTAGGGAACAAGCTAAGGAGAACAAGAAATCCAAAATAGGTAACTATGAGTACTCTCAACAGAAATCAGGTGGTGGAAATTTCTCTCAGTTTCAGCAGAAATCTTCAGCTTCGGCACCTTCATCAGCTAGTGTTCCATCCTCCAGGTTCCGACAAGATCAGAAAGGTAGGGCATCAGACTCTAAGTCTCAGGGAAGTGTTTCAGGTACCAAAACCTACCCAACTTGTCCTAAGTGTGGTAAGAACCATCCAGGAGAGTGTCTTTCAGGAAAGGAAGGAGGTTTTGGGTGTGGTCAGACTGATCACAAGTTGAGAGATTGTCCTTCTTCTAAGCAGGGTCAAGGAGGTAATAATGGTAGAGCTCATTCCATAACTTCAGCAACACCAGCAGGTCGCTCGACTCAGTAGGGTAACTCATCTGGTATAGGTGGCGGTTAGTGCCAAAACAGGTTGTATGCTCTTCAGGCTCGCCAGGATCAGCAAGATTCTCCTGATGTGGTCACTGGTACATTACAAGTTTTTAACTTAGATGTTTATGCTTTGTTAGATATAGGGGCTACTCTTTCCTTTGTAACTCCTTATCTAGTAGTCAAATTTGATGTTAGTCCAGAAACTCTCTCAGAACCATTCTCAGTCTCTACTCCAGTCTGTGACCCAGTTATAGCTAGACGGGTATACAGAAATTGCCCTGTCACAGTGTCTCAGAAAGTCACCTCAGTAGATCTTGTAGAGTTAGAAATGGTAGACTTTGATATCATTCTAGGCATGGATTGGTTAAATTCATGTTATTCCTCAGTCGATTGTAGAACTAGGATTGTTCGTTTCCAGTTTCTAGACGAACCAATCTTAGAATGGAAGGGTAGTAGCTTAGCGCCTATGGGTCGATTCATTTTTTACCTTAATGCTAGAAAGATGATGTCCAAGGGGTATATCTATCATCTAGTTTGGGTTAAGAATTCAAGCTCCGAAACCCCAACTCTTTAGTCAGTTCCAGTAGTTAATGGTTCCCAGAAGTGTTTCTAGAAGATCTTCCCAGAGTTCCTCCCGAAAGGGAAATCAACTTCGGAATCGATCTTCTTCCAGATACCCAGCCTATTTCTATTCCTCCTTACAGAATGGCTCCAGCTGAGCTTAAGGAATCGAAAGAGCAGTTGAAAGACCTTCTAGATAAGGGCTTCATCAGACCTACTATTTCGACATAGGGTGCACCAGTGTTGTTTGTGAAAAAGAAAGATATGTTCTCCAGGATGTGCATTGACTATCGACAGTTGAACAAAGTCACAATCAACAATAAGTATCCCATCCCTAAGGATTGATTACTTCTTTGACCAACTTCAGGGTGCTAGTCATTTTTCGAAGATAGAACTCAGATCCGGTTATCATCAGCTCAGAGTCAGAGAAAGTGGCATTTCGTAAACATCCTTCAGAACTCGGTATGGTCATTATGAATTTGTAGTTATGTCATTTGGACTAACCAATGCTCCTGCAGCTTTCATGGATTTAATAAATAGGGTATTCAAGCAGTATTTGGACTTGTTCGTTATCGTCTTTATTGATGATATCCTCATTTACTCTGGGAATGAGGAAGAACATGTGACTCATTTGAGAGTTGTTCTGCAAACTCTCAAAGATCGCCAGTTGTTTGCTAAATTTAGCAAATGTGAGTTTCGGTTACAATCAGTTGCTTTCCTTGGGCATATAGTATCCAGCGAAGGGATCCGAGTGGATTCTCAGAAAATAGAAGCAGTGAAACAATGGCCCAGACCTATCTCTCCTACGGATATCAAAAGTTTCTTGGGTCTAGCAAGTTATTACAGAAGGTTCGTGGAAGGATTTTCATCCATAGCTTCTCCATTGACTAAGTTGACTCAGAAGAAGGTTAAGTTTCAGTGGTCAGATGATTGTGAGAATAGCTTCGCAGAACTGAAAACAAGGTTGACTACAGCTCCGGTTTTGACTCTACCAGAGGGCTCAGACGGTTATGTGATCTATTATGATGCGTTCAGGGTCGGCCTAGGTTGTGTGTTGATGCAGCGAGGTAAGGTTATAACTTATGCTTCTAGACAACTTAAGGTGCATGAGAAGAATTATCTGACTCATGACCTCGAGCTTGCAGCAGTGCTGTTTGCACTTAAGATTTAGAGACTCTACTTACATGGTGTTCACGTAGATGTGTTCACAGACCATAAAACCCTGCAGTATGTGTTCACCCAGAAAGAGTTGAATCTTTACCAGAGGATATGGCTTGAATTTCTCAAGGACTATGACATGAATGTGCTTTACCATCATGATAAGGCCAACGTTGTAGCAGATGCCCTTAACAGACTATCTATGGGTAGTGTAGCATATGTTGAGGAAGAAAGAAAAGAACTAGCAAAGGATGTTCACAGGCTTGCTCGCTTGGGAGTTCACCTTAAGAGCATATCAGTTGATGGTGTAACAATTCAGAATGGGTCAGAATCTTCATTGGTAGCGGAGGTTAAGGAAAAGCAAGACAGTGATCTGATATTGCTTCAACTAAAGGGTGCAGTCCACCAGCAGAGAGTTGAGGTATTCTCCAAAGGGGGAGATGGTGTGCTTCGCTATCAGGGTCGATTATCTGTTCCTATGGTGGGTGAGTTGAGACAGCAGATTCTTGTAGAAGCCCATAACTCCAGGTATTCTATTCATCCAGGTGCCACTAAGATGTACCGTGATCTGTGGGAGGTCTTTTGGTGAAATGGCATGAAGAGAGATATAGGAGATTTTGTGGCTAGGTGCCCCAATTGTCAGCAAGTGAAGGTAGAACATCAGAAACCAAGGGGTATGACTCAAGAGATCAACATTCCTACTTGGAAGTGGGAAGTGATCAACATGGATTTTATTACCGGTTTACCTCGTACTCGCAGACCGCATGACTCTATTTGGGTGATAGTAGACAGAGTTACTAAGTCTGCACGCTTTTTGGCTGTTAAGACTACAGACTCGGCGGAGGACTACGCCAAGCTTTACATTAATGAGATAGTCAGGTTGCATGGGGTTCCTTTGCCTATCATCTCAGATAGAGGTCCTCAGTTTATCTCTCATTTCTGGAAGTCATTTCAGAAAGGTCTCGGTACTCAAGTTAATCTTAGCACAACATTTCATCCACAGACGGATGGTCAAGCAGAGCGTACCATTCAGACCTTAGAGGATATGTTGAGAGCTTGTGTGATCAACTTCAAGGGCAGTTGGGATGATCACCTTCCTCTTATAGAGTTCCCCTACAATAATAGCTGCCATTATGGTCCCTTATGAGGCATTGTATGGGCGTAGATGTAGATCTCCAGTTGGTTGGTTTGAAATGGGTGAAGCAGCCTTGATAGGGCAAGATTCAGTTCATGATGCTATGGATAAAGTGCAACTTATTAGAGATAGACTTAAGACAGCCCAGAGTCGCCAGAAGTCCTTTGCAAATGTAAGGAGAAGGGACTTAGATTTCCATGTTGATGATTCGGTCTTCCTGAAAGTGTCACCTATGAAGGGGGTGATGAGATTTGGCAGGAAAGGGAAGATCAGTTCCAGATATGTAGGCCCTTACAAGATCTTGAAAATGGTTGGTCAAGTGGCTCACGAGTTAGAGTTGCCAGCAGAACTAGCAGCAGTGCATCCAGTCTTTCACGTTTCGCTATTGAAAAAGTGTGTGGGTGATCCAACATCCATAGTACCTTTAGAGAGTGTGGCTGTGAAAGATAGTCTCTCTTATGAGGATGTACCAGTTGAGATTCTTGATCGTCAGGTTAGGAGGTTGAGAAACAAAGAAGTCGCTTCAGTTAAGGTTTTGTGGAGGAGTCAGTCAGTAGAGGGAGCTACTTGGGAAATAGAAGCAGCCATGAAGGCCAAGTATCCTCACCTCTTTCCTTCCGATTCCATTCAAGCTTGACGTAATAGTTCCTCTCCAGTTTTACAGTCATCTATGTGTAGCTTCAGTCTTAGTATCATGTTCCTTCAGTTTGTACTTGTATTTTCAGCGTATTTGCATGTCCTTGGAACTCAGTTCAGTCATAAATCAGTTTTTAGAAATTTGTGGTAGGGTTTGCAGCTCTTTCCCTCCATCTTTATCTAGTTTAGTCTTCATTCAAGGACGAATGTTCCCAACGGGAAATAATATAACACCCCGTATGGTAGAACTACCAGAAATGCAGAATTCCTGAAGTTGTAGGTGCCACCTACGGACCGTAGGTGGGGTCCGTGGATGGCCACCTGTAGCTCCTCCCCATAAAGTCCATGAAATTATGATAAGGGTAGGCCCAAGCCAGGACCTACGGACCGTAGGTCAGACAACGGTCCGTTGTCCAGGGCCGTAGGTCGAACCCTTGATTTCAACTCCCAGAACTCCAAAAAATTTAGCTAAGGCATGACCCACGGCCAGGATATACGAACCGTAGGTCAGACCACGGGCCGTGGTCCAGGTCCGTGGATCGTGGCCTTCAGCTCCGAGCCCCAGAACCCCATCGAAGGTTGACCAGCACACACAAATCCATCTGTTAGCCCTGATAGCAATTAAGTCAGGGGTCTTTCGTTCTTTTCCTTATGCATTGGACCCTAAACGACGTAGTTTTGGTCAGTTTAAGCCTAGTAACTTAATTAGAACTTACCCTAGTCAATCCATTCTGCAAAATTTAGCAAACTCAGAGCAAAAGAGGAGAAAGAGTCGACCAAACGACTTTCCAAGAACACAACAAGGTTTCATCAGTTCCAACCCTGATATTGAAAGATTTCTCCGTGGAATTCTTGACCAGGTATGTGGATTTCGCAAGTGGGTTCCTTTCACCCATTGGATCCCTACAATTCAGTCAGAATCCTGATTACCTTGATATTATCTAGACCTAGGGTTTCTTGAATGTTAGAAATTGTTGGGTTTTAGCTACTAGAATAATCCAATTCAGATTATTATGTTGTTGCTTCAGTTCTTGCATGAAATTCAGAACCCTAGTTGTGTAGATTCATTTAGTTCATGAATTACACATGCTAGGTCAGTTATATTCAGATATACATTCCCCAGTTACGAATGTTTCATTATCAGTACATTAATGTTGCATTCTCAGATTTTGCATGTCAGTATTTTGAGCTATCCAGTATTACAGAAATTCAGTC